>CM076580.1:1072632318-1072917743 GCA_034641835.2 Pinus albicaulis
ATGTTGTATCACCGAAGACAATAAGATAACTTCACAAGTTGGAAACTCGTGCTAAGGTGGAGGTCCAATCCTACTCATAGTCTAGAATTATGACTGAAGTATCTACATAGATTCCAGACCCCAGTCACACCAGGGGAAGGAAGAAGTAGTATTTTAACTCAACGACTTTACATTTGTAGATGAAAACTCTAATGGGTTTGATTCTGAAGGACAAGTAGGTTGAGAGCTGCAATGCCTTTTCCTCCTTCGAAGACATTAAGAGAATGTTGAGGAATCAATGATTCCCCTTGGATAGATGTGTTGCAAGTATTTCCCATGTGGAGGGACACTTACATTGCAAGTATAATAATGCTAAACCTCCAAGATTGGGTGCCAAATCTCTAATTACCATCTCATCTTTTGAGTTTGAATGACCCATCCTGTCTACCATATTTTTAGTCTTTCTGTTATGTATGTTTGGTATGTTTTGGACAACCTAGTAACAAGGGATTTTGTATTCTATGTTGTAATATAAATGTAGTTGTATGGATGAGTTTTGGGGCCATGGATTCTATAGGAAAGTGTTAGTGTTTTGAACCCATGGTAGTATAAGTCACACATAGAGAAATCCATTGTTGGAAAGATGTTATTTTTGATTTCTTGGTAATATAAAATATTAACTTACAAGAAACAAATGTTGGCATTGAAATATTTCATTTTGGTGAACATCAAAATTTATTTTGTTATTGATATTTCTTTTAAATTTCACATGTCAACTCCATGTGGAGGACGAAAGGGATTATACATCTCCCCAATACTAAATTGTACAAGGAATCTTCCGAATATTTTTTTTTTATGAATTTACACACACACACACACACAATATATATATATATATATATATATGTCAAGTTGTATGTGATCCTCGATGCTTGGCTGGTGGGTTGAGGAGCTGCGATTCTGGGGCATCTACGATGCCAAATTCACTCGGGGATCACACCCCACCTCATCCACACTAGCCCTTAGCTGATTGGATTTTTATCATGTCTCCTCCCCATAGAAAATGGCACAACCACCCCCAATGAGGTTTTATCCTCGGTCGCCTTCTCGATGAGGCCCACCCTCAACCAGTTGTGCTAGTGGGAATTCACACACACACACACACAGAAAAACATATAGATGTATAAGTATATATGTATATGTATATGCATATATGTATATGTGGGTGTGTGTGTGACTTGTGGCCTCTAGGTATCATGTGTGTTTGTTTTTGGTTAGTGGTGTTGGATCCTGTGGGCTATGAGGCTAGGGTTTTTGTGTGTGGAGAAACATTTACTAAGAACCCCTCTCGTTATGTGGCATGTGTTATGAGTTTAATTTAAGATGTTTTGGTATGGTGGCTAAGTCCCATGGAAGCTACAACTAATGTATTTTCCAATTTATTTATAGGTAGATGAAGCTTCAGAAGTTGTAACATGTGTGACCCCTTTATTGTTGCCATGCCTCCTAGGAAGCACATGTGTTTTTAGCGAGGGGGTGTGATAGAAATCTGTAAGGATAGATAAGAGCGAGGATTTTTGCTCAAGATTATTTTGAAATGTATTTTAATGTTATATCACAGGGGACAATAAGATAAATTTAGAAGTTGGAAACTCAAGCTAGGGTGTAGAGGAAACCCTACATAGATTCTGAAATTATGGATGAAGTGTCTACCTAGATTCTAGACCCCAGTCACACCAAGGGAATGAAGAAGTAATATTTGAACTCAATGACCTACATTGGTAGACAAAAAATCTAGTGGGGTTGATTCTGAAGGAAAATCACGTTTAGAGGTACAATGTCCTTGCCTCCTTGGAATACATTAAGAGATTGTTAAGGAATCAATGATTCACCCTGGATAGACTTGATGCAAGGCTTGCGTATGTGGGAGAACACTTAAATTGTGACTCTAATATTGTTGAACCTCCAAGGTTGAGTTCCAAATCTCTAGCTACCATCTCATCTTCTGAGTTTGGAGGACTCGTTTTTCCAACCAGATTTTTAGTCTTTATGCTATGTATGTTTGGTATGTTTTGGACAACCCAGTAATAAGGGATTATATATTCTATGTTGTAATCCAAATATAGTTGTATGGATGAATTTTAAAGCCATGGATTTTTTTATGAAAGTGCTGGTATTTAAATCCATGTTAGTAAAAGTAAGTCATAGAGAAATACACTGTAGGAGAACTACTCTCATCAATGTATTTCTAATGTTTTGGTAATAGAAAGTATTAATTTACAAGAAAAAAAATGTGGGCATTGAAATATTTTATTTTGGTCAACATTAAAATTTCTTTTGTTATTAATAATTATTTTAAATTTCATGTGTCAACTCCATCTTGAGCACCAAACAAATTACAAATCTCTCCCATACAAGATTTTACAAGGCATCTTCCAAATATTTTTTTTTTATGAATTTACTATATATATATATATATATATATCAATCTCAACTATGTGATAACAAATGAAGGAAAAACACATCTCTTCCATACTAGGTTGTACGAGGAATATTCTTAATAATATATTTATAACGTTCTAATCTAGATTATATATATATATATATATATATATATATATATATATATATATATATATATATATATATATATATATATATATATATATATATATATATAATCTAGATTAGAATGTTATAAATATATTATTAAGAATATTCCTCATACAACCTAATATGGAAGAGATGTGTTGTTCCTTCATTTGTTATCACAGAGTTGAGATATAAAAATTAAAAGAAATATTAATAATAGAGGAAATTTTACTGTTGACCTAAGATAAAATATTTTAGTTTTCACCTTAAATGAGTGATACATGTGGATGTTTGTGTTCACCCACCTATTCCACCTATAAATTTAGTTGGTTTCATTAGTTTCCTTATTTATAGTAGCATTTACTATTTTTAGTAGTTTTTCAGGTCCTAAACTTCTGGAGAAGTTTTGACCTGCTAAACGAATTTTTTTTGAGGTCCATGGTAAGCCCATAGATTTTGAAAATTTCTTACCAAAAATTTTATATTATATCTTTCCAACGAGGTATCCTACATGAAAAATGGAGATAACATGATCAAGTTATGACCCATGAAGTTATCTATCCAGCTAACCCTAACACGGTCCATAAACACTTGGCATTACATCTCCCGACATTAGGGCTTCGGTTGTTTATGATTTTCCCTTATTTTTCAATAATAAAGAGCTCCTTGTGACTCATTGTGACACAATTTAGAGGAATGTAGCCACCACATCTCTTCTCACTGATAAGCTACCATTGCTTGAGCTAGTTTATTTCCATTTTGTATGTAAGCATATATCAGTTCATTGATATTAATGAAATGAAGTGTTATTTCTACTCCATATCTATATTTATGTTTATATCTGTATTATTTTTTGATCATGTTTCAATTTGGATCAGTGGTATTAGAGCTACATGCTATTTTTATGTTTTTATTTTCATGTCCCCAACGAGGTCAGGGTATCAGGAATTAGAGCTCGAACTCATTGAAACTTTGCAAGACCAACCTTTCAAACCCTGATTGCCTCCGATGAAAAAATAAAGTAAATATGAAGGAGAAAGAGATGCTTTTAGAATATTACTCGAAGAAACCCTCGAGCAACAGAGGAAGGTGATGATGGACAACATTTCCCAGATCCTTCGGTGGCTACCCATAGGCGACACATCATCTTCTAGCAAGCACTTTGGAAGCACCACTCTCTTTAAGGTCCATGTTAAATTTGGTATCCCCATATTAGAAGTCCAGAAGAATGAAAATTTCATAGATAAATGGTTAAATCTTATGAAATATATTTTTTGGATCATGATTTTTCCAACCGAGAAAATATTACCTTTTCACTCCTTAAATATGCCCTCCACATGAAGGACTACTGGGAAACCCACTCTAAGAAGAGGGACAAGAGTGAAACCTCACTATTTTTAGCCACACCCACTTGGAATTCTTTCAAGTATGCCATGAAGGAGTAGTATTAACTTGTCAGGTTCTATGAGGATAAATACATAAAGTGGACCACTCTATAGTAGGGAAGGGACCAAGACATGCCATAGTTCAAAAATATTTTTCATACCCTTCACACGAATTTGGGTGTCAAGGATTATGAGAGACCTTTGGTACCAAAGTACCAAAAATATCTACACAAGCACATCCAAGATGAGATGGATTTTTTAGATATCTCCTAGCTCAACACTTCTTATTGATATGTTGTCAATATCAAGCATAAATTTAAGGAAAAGAAATGAGACTTTGGATCTGTGAATTTGAATCAAGGGGAAGGAACCTCAAAAATGCATAAAAAAGGATGGAGCCCAGGCCAGGAAACCCAAGATAACCGACCAAAGGTGCAAGGAAAAAAAAAACCATGAAGAGAAAGAAGGTGTTAGGTGTGGAGCCTGATTATCTTATTTATTTTGTATCACAGCATTGGATGCCTGTTATTAATGGGGCGGCAACACCACCTATAATTAAACACTACCTAGGGGGTCCAGGGGGGGCAACTATGACTTTATGTAGCCCCCACTGGTGGTTTATGTTTAATTTAGGATTTTTTCCCCCTAGAAGGAAATCCCTCTTATATGAGGGTATTGTAATTGCAGCTGTGTATTGTATGTGTACTTTTAGAGCGAGAAACATATATAGACTGTGAGAGAGAACAAAGCATAATACATCGGATTTGCTATAGGTTGTGTCTTTTCATTTTTCTGGATAATATAAAGGAAGGACTAGCGTTTCGGGGTGGATGTAGTACAATTTGGGTGAACCATGTATATTTGTGTCTGTCTGGTTTTATGTGTTTTGTATGTTTCTATTTTCCACATATTTTATGTTTTACATTGCTCTATACTATTTATTTTTTCTAACAGAAGGGTACAAGAAAATGGCATGAGTTGAATAAGAACTTCACTCACAACACAAGTGAGTGTTGGGCCAAGGAGTCACTAGTCGTTGAGATAAGGCTTCTGAATCAAATGCATGTTCCAATTTGAGTCATAGATCGACAAGGGAAAAGACAAGGGGAAACATATTATTGATGCGGAGCCCAGTGCCACCATTGCTACCACCAAGATCTAGAATACTGATCCCAAAGATCTAGAGGATGGGAAAAACCTCCTCCACTCATAAATGTGGGTGTAGTGTTCTTCGTCACAGTTCATTGTTGAGAGTGGGATACAAAAGAACCTCATTTCAGAAAAGGTCTTGAAGTGGCTAGGCCTACTAACCATCAGGTGGCTTCATCAAGGACAAGATGTTTGTGTCAGCCAAAAATGTCACCATCCCTAGAACATCAAGCCCTTCATAGATTAGGTACTATGTGATGTTTCTCCTCTTGAAGTTTGTGATGTATTATTAGGAAAACCATACTTGTGGAAGTAACATGTTATGTATGATTCTTTGCCTCACACTGTTATTATTAATTTGGGCAATAAGTTGTAAACGATACTAGAGGTAACACTGATTACCGCCATACCTTTGATAATTGTGAATAAATCCAGTAAGATCATTTCCAAAAATAGGAAATTTGTTTTCCTTGTGATTATCGCTCATGGAAAGAAGAATATTGTAACCATGACCTCCAGAGAAGGCTCCTCCACACGACAACAACAGTTGGAAAAGATCATGGAGGAGTACAAGGAAATCTTCAACTAACCCATAGGGATAAATCTACCCTGTTAGGTCAAGAACTCCATCGATCTGACCCCAGGTGTGTCACCACCCAATGGATCAATCTATCGATGCTCTATTCTAGAGAACGATGAAATCAAGGGGCAGATTCAGAAGCTTTTTCATAAAGGGCACATCAGGCCAAGTTGATCACCCTATGGGAGCCTCATCATGTTTTTACAGAAGAAGAACACGACCTTGAGACTCTATATTTACTATTGGGCATTGAAAAGTATAATTTTCCAGAAAAAGTATCGAATCCCATGGATTGGTGACCTTCTAGACCAAATCAAGGGGGGTTAATATTTCATCAAGATTGACTTGAATTATAGTTATCACTAGATACCATTCAAACCATTTGATGGGAGGAAATTTTGTTCAAATATAAGGAGGGCCTTTTTGAATGGTTGGTCATTATTTTTGGGTTGATGAATGCCACCACAAACATCATGAGGTTGATTGAAGATGTCTTGTTACCCTTCACCAAGTTATTTGTGGTGGTGTATTTGGATGACATCTTGATACTTAGCTAGATTTGTGACAACAAAAGTTGTGTACCGACTTGAAGAAATGCACTTTAGGTATGACCCAGGTTCAATATTTTGGGTACATTATTGATGAGTGGGGTGTGCATGTCGAACCATCCAAGATACAAGTTATTCACGATTGGTAGGCCCCAACCACTCCAATAGAGATCTAAATATTTATGTTCCTTGCAAATTTATATTTCACATTCATGTTGGGGCTCTCTCATATCACTTGGCCTCTAATTCAAGTCACCAAGGGTGGCATGAAAGAAAATTTCCTTTGGTCTGAATCCCAACAGAAGTCGTTCATGGAGTTGAAACATCGCCTCTATTTTTCACCAGTGCTCACATTACCATACGTACAACAACCATTTGAGATTGAGACAAATACCTCCAACAATGCTATTGGTGTAGTTCTTACTCAAAAGGGGAATCTAGTGGAAAATCACTATGAGACACTTTTATACACCATCTAAAATTATCTCACCTATGAAAAAGAGATGTATTCCATTATGTAGGCCTGCCAAAATTGGAAACATTACATTGGTCATCCACACACACCATATACCCATGTAGTTCACCGATATACAAGAGAAGTTTGAGAATGATCACGATTAGAAATTGTCCACATACCTGTAGCAATTCCATTTGAATATAACGTACAAGAATCACAACACCAATAATGTTGCAGTTTGCCTCATCCAACCATTGTTCATGGCACTAATCATTGTGCTCAACTCTTGAGGGCACGAGACTTTGGGTTGCTTGCATCTTTACAAGAGTGATTCAGAATTCAACAACACATACCACACACTCCTAGAAGGAAATCAAGTTCCAAAATTTCACCTTTAGGATTCATTGTTATGAAACTTGGAACACCTTTGTGTTCCTTCAAGCGAGTTTTCAAAGATGATTTGGGAGGAGAAATACAGACGAGTTGTTGGACATTTTGAAGTAGATAAAATAGAGAGAATATTGTAGAACTATTTTTATTGGTTGAACCTTCGGCAAGATGTTGGGAAGTACATTAGATCCTACACTACTTGCATCATTACCAAACCAACCACTCAAAATCAAGGCCTATATACTCCTCTTTCTACTCGTAATCAACCTTGGGAATCCATCCCCATGGATGACATGCCGAGCCTTCCTTATACTAAATATGGAAAGGACCGTATTTTCATTGTGGTCGACAAATTCTCTAAGATGGCCATAGTGGTGACGTGCAAGAAGAGTATCACAGTAGAAGTTTCTTCTAAGCTCTTCTTTAAATCAGTGTGGGTATACTTTTTGATCCCACAATACATTATCTGAGATAAAGATATACTGTTTCTACATAGATTTTGGTCAAGTCTCTGGTTGATGCAAGATACCAAGCTCAATAAGTCCTTGAATTTCCACCACCAAACTCATGGCTAAACATAGATCACCAACTAGATGATCGTACACATTCTGCCCATGTAAAACTCAAAGCATCAACACACATGGGATGAGAGCCTCCCCTATATCTAGAAAAACTACAAAAAATCTCTACATAGCTCAGATAAATTTAGACCCTTTTATGTGTTGTTGGGATTCTCACCATTATGTCTCATTAATGTGGCCATACCATTTACAGCTACTCCAGAGGGTGCAAATCATGCCCAAACGAAAGGTAGAAGGGACAAAGACTTCTTTGAGTGCATTCAACACTTCCGTCTATATGTCCAAGACATATTGGACATAGCCAATGCTAATTACAAGTAGTGACATGATCAACATCAGGTGCCACACAAGTATTAGATGAGCAACAAAGTTTGGCTACATTGGGAGAAGGAGCACCTCATTGGGCCCCATCGCAAGCTTCATCTACTCTGATATGGTTCATACACCATCACCAAGGATGTAGGGGACAATTCCTTCGATCTCAACATTCCACCATTCAACGACCTGCACCTAATGTTCAATGTGGACAACTATTGACCATACTTTGCACCATTACTAGACACATCTGACATTGCAGAATGAATCACACCAGCATAATTAATCCTAAATTACATGGAATAGGGCACGAAAAATTAGATAATGGAAAATAATATAAAGAAAAATTGGGATAGATGATCCAACTATATTGAGTTTTCAAAGCAGGCCAACTTCTTCACCAAGGAATGTGTTTCAGAAAGGACCAAGTTCAATAGAAACTTCCTCACCTTATGGAGGATCTGCACGCAATAAGGAACATTGTTTCCTAAGGAGGGAGGACTGATATAGGTCGATATTAGTTTCCACCTGCCTATTCCACCTAGACCTCCAATCAGTTTCATTATTTTCCTTGTTTATAGCAGTATTTACTATTTGTAGCAGTTTTTTTGGGTCTTGAACTCCTGATCCAGATTTAAGCAGGAACGCAATAGAATACAGAAATAACCATGAACATAGAGATGTAGCGGAAATAATGCTTCATTTCATTAATATCAAATAACAGAAATATGCTTACATGCATAATGGAAATAAAATAGCTAGGGTGCTGGTAGCGAATCTCTGAGAAGAGATGTGATGGCTACAGACCTCTGAACTGTGTTACAATAAGGCTCGAGGGCCTATTTATTATTGAGAAACAATGGAGAGCTCTAAACTTCCAAAAACCTAACCCTAGGAGATGAAGCGCCAAAACTATGGGCCCCGTTTGGGTAAATTGGTGGTTCAACTTCCCGGGGATGTAACTTTGGCATCCGATCTCCGTTTGATGCGCTCAATAGCTTGTTAGAAATATATGTATGAGGAGTACAACTTTTTAGGGCCTCAAAAAACGTCATTTAGTGCCTCAAAATGGCTCTGGAGGTTCAGGACCTGAAAAACTACTAAGAATATTAAGTTTTGTTGCAACTTGAAAACTGAAAGAACTGATGTTGGGGGTTAAAATGGAATAGGTGGGTGGCCACCAATATCCACCTGGATCATTAAGGCCCGAAAATGGCTCCGGGAGTGCAGGACCCGAAAACCTACTAAAAATAGTAAGTTGTGCTGAATATGAAAATTTGCAAGAATTGATGGTGCCGGTCGAAATGGAATAGGTGGGTGGCCACCGATATCCACCTGGACCATTCCTCCCTCCTTAGGAAGAAATGGTCCCCATTGTGTTGAGATCCTCCATGAGATGAGGCAAATTCTATTGAATCGAGTATTAGGTGTTGAATATGTCGTGGACCTCGCGGTAGACATGCCGGATGCGTTTAGTAAATTTGCCTTCACTTCCACTTCTGCATACCATTTTGGATTCGTATGTGTATCACAGGATGTATGGCAAATATCGTTATGGTGCGTTGGGATTCAGATCAATGGAGTGCTTGTCCTGACATTGTAGAGGAACCTCTATGAGTGAGGAGAAAATTTCCTCGTATTCCTCCATGACTTTGTCCATCTACTGCAGCCGTGCAAGGGAGCCCTATTTGAGGTTGTGGACACAATATTATTCTTTCCCTGTGAATGAGTTGTAAGGAAAATGAATTTCCTGGTTTGGGAAACAATCTTACTGCATTTTTTTGCAGTAGTCAAAGAGATGATAGGAGGAGATACTACCTCCGGTATCCTGTACAAGTTATTTCCCAAAGTAATAATAACATCACAAGGCCTAAACTCATACACAACATGTCGCCTCCACAAGTATGGTTGGCCCAATCATACATCAGCTACATCAAGAGGAGAAACATCACACAATATTTCATCCGTGAATGGCTTGATACTGTACGGAAGGCGGCACTACTGGTGGATGCGGAGATCTCTCCCTGGGTTGAGCCACCTGATGGTATACGGCTGCAGGTGTGCTATGGTTGATAGGCCGAGCCGACTCACGACCTCTGCTGAAATGAGGTTATTTTGGCTTCCACTATCGACGAGAAATTACAATGGAGAACCCTTCACCCACATCTACGACTCAAAGAGGCACTCCCCCTCCTCTGGATCTTGGTGGTGGCAACAATGGCACTGGGATCCGCATCAATGATCTGCTTCCCTTTGTCATTGGATTTGTCTGTTTCTAACTGAGGATCAAAAAATGCATCTCATTTGGGTGCCTTTAGTTTGTCCACCAAAGACTCTTTCGCCCGACACTCATTTGTGTTATGAGTGGGGTTGTTATGAAATTCGCACCACTTCCCTGTGTCCTTTGGATTTGTGGTGTTGTTCTGAGTTGCATTGCTTTGGCCTTGCCCCTTGTTCTTAGGTTCGGGGGCACCTTTCGGATTCGTAGATCCAAAGTCTCGCTTCTTCTGCTTAAATTTCTGCTCGATCTTGGTAACATAGCGATATCCCATGCCAAGCGATGTAATGTCGAGGAACTCCATTTCCTCATAAATGTGTTTGTGCAGACAACTGTGATACTTGAGCACCAAATTTCTCTCTAAATCTTTAATACCCAACTTTGTGCACAGGGTATGGAACAAATTCATCAGTTCGTGCACATCTTGATCCTTTTGTTGCCGCAGCATGGTCCATTGGATGTATTTGTCCTCATAGCTCCCCACAGGGTAATATTGTTGCTTGATGCCATCTCGGAATGAATTCCAAGTGGGTGTGGCCGAGAATAGAGAGGGTTCCCCTTCGCCCTCTTGCTCTCGGTAGGTTTCCCACTATTCTTTGACATGGGGGGTGGCTTTGAGGAGTGCAAAAATAATATTTTCTCGGTCAGAGAAGTCATGGACCGAGAAATACCCTTCCAGCAAATTTAACCATCTATCTACGGCGTCTGCATCTATTTTTCCTTCAAATATAGGAATGTCAAAGTTTACCTGTACCTTGAAGGGAGTGGCTTCTCGAGAGTGGCTGTTGGATGCAGATGTGCCATATGTGGGCAGTCATTGAAGGATTTGAGCAAAGTTATCCATCATCACGTTACTTTGTTTCTCGAGGGCCTCCTTGAGCACTATTTTGATAGGATCTCCTGCTCCCTAATCTTTCTTTTCTTCCACCATGGGAGGTCGTCAGGGTTTGTGAAGCTGATCTTGCAAGGGTTCAACTAGATCAAGCCCTAACTTCTTATACCCTGACCATGTTGGTGACATGCAAATAAAAACAAACAAAGAGCAGACCCGCTCTGATACCGCTGATCCAGATTTTATGCAGGAACACAACAAAATACAGAAATAACCATGAACATAGAGATGCAGTGGAAATAATGCCTCATTTCATTAATATCAAATAACAGAAATATGCTTATAAGCATAATGGAAATAAAATAGCTAGGGTGCTGGTATTGAATCTCTGGGAAGAGATGTGATGGCTACAAACCTCTGAACTATGTTACAATCAGGCTCAAGGGCCTATTTATTATTGAGAAACAATGGAGAACTCTAAACTTCTAAAAACCTAACCCTAGGAGATGAAGTGCCAAAACTATGGGCCCCGTTTGGGTAAATTGGTGGTTCAACTTCCCGGGGACGTAACTTTGGCATCCGATCTCCGTTTGATGTGCTCAAGAAGTTGTTAGAAATATTTTTCCGAGGAGTACAATGTTTGAACAAGCAACATGTACTCATATTGCTCTCTGTTTTCCCAAAAAACGTCGTTTAGGGCCTCAAAATGACTTCAGAAGTTCAGGACCCAAAAAACTGCTAAAAATAGTAAGTTTTGTTACAACTTGAAAACTGAAAGAACTGATGGTGGGGTTCAAATGGAATAGGTGGGTGGCCAACAATATCCACCTGGATCATTAAGGCCCCAAAACAACTTCAAGAGTGGAGGACCCGAAAACCTGCTAAAAATAGTAACTTGTGCTAAATGTGAAAAGCTGCAAGAATTGATGGTGCTGGTCCAAATGGAATAGGTGGGTGGCTACCGATATCCACTTGGATCAACTTTGGAATAGTTTTGACGCCCTAAACAACATTTTTTTGAGGTCCGAAATAGAAGGGCCTACCACAAATCAATTAGTACTCGGAGAGATATTTCCAATGAGGTATCGTAAACACCAAAAGAGGATAATACGACCAAGTTATGACCCTCAGTAGTTGGCTGCCCCACTAACCTGAGTGGGGCAGACAAAAACTTGGTGTTACATTTCCTAATGTTAGGATTTTGGTTGTTTAGGGTTTTCTCCTGTTGTTCTATAATAAAAAACTCCTTTAGCCTCATTGTGAAACATTTTAGAGACATGCATCCACCACATCTCTTTTTAGAGATAAGCTACCATAACCTCAGCTAGTTTATTTCCATTCTATATGTAATCATGTTTCAATTCTCTGATATTAATGAAATGAAGTGTTATTTCAGCTGCATCTCAATATTTATGGTTATAATTGTATTATTTTTCATTCCTATTCATCTCTCCCCAATTTTTCAACTCTCCCAATTCTTTCAACCTCACTCCTGTAGGTTTTAACCCTGTACAGAAATTATCTACAAACGAATCTTAAAATAGAAAATAAAAAATAGTGAGAGCATAAAACATAAAACATATAAACATTTATATATTCCCCTGGATCCTAAATCAGGACGACCAACTTGATTTTTCATTATATTACTTTTAGTGTTATAACACATATATATACATGCCGAAGCATACATAAACCCCAATCCATTAACCTTGGATTAGAACATAACCATAGTTCCCTTAACTGGATCTACAAAATACCAGGGGCCAAAAACCATCATGCCCCAAAGCCATGTGCAAACCCATGGAAAAAATCATGGGCGGGTCCGCCCACTGGAAAATAAGGTCCAATTTTTTTTTGTAGGGGCACTGCCCCAGACCCTGATAGGGGGGGCTGCCGCCCCCCCTATGAACCCCCATTGACCCCCCCGCACATGAGTAGTCATGGAAAGAATATAACACATACCCAACATTCTCCCACTTGTTCTTTTCTTTTCCCATGGGGCCACAAGAGAGCTTAGTCATTAGCCCAGTTCTGCAACACCCATTGTTTCTCTACACCAAGAGAACTTCTGAGTGCTCACAGACTTTTTTAATGCATTTGGAACATTCTTCAAGGTGTCCACCTTTACCAGAAACACCCTATTAGCCTCAACCATATCTCTCACAAAGTGATATTGAACATCAATGTGCTATGCCTTTGAATGATAAGCAGGGTTATTAGCCAAGAAAATTGCACTTTGGCTATCACAGTCTATCCTTATAGCTTGCTGCACCAACCCCATATTTGAACATAATCTCTGCAACCAAACTGCTTCCTTGCTTGCATGAGTGGCTGCTATGTATTCTGACTCTGTAGTTGAAAGAGCCACTACAGAATGTCTTTTACTCATCCAATTCACTGCACCTCCAAATAGGCCAAACACATACCCAATTTTAGATCTTCTTTGGTCCAGATCTCCAGCCCATTCTGCATCAACAAAACCATGAATGTCCAACACTCTTTCCAATCCTATTCTTCCCTGCTAGCACAAGCCATAATCACTAGTGCCATGCAAATATCTGAAAACCCACTTCACTGCTGTCCAATGCTCCTTCCCTGGGTTTGACATAAACCTGCTCAATACTCCCACTGCATGTGCAATGTATTTTCTAGTATAGACCATTGCATACATTAGGCTACCCACTACGCTTGCATATGGAACACGTGACATATCCTCCTCTTCTTCTTGTGTCTTGGGACACTGTTTAGCAGATAGCTTTACACCTATAGGAATCAGAACATTCACCGGTTTACTATCCTGCATATTGAACCTCTGCAATATAGTCTCGACATACTTCCTCTGGTTTAACTAGAGCTTCCTCTTTGCCTGATCTCTCTTAGTTTCCATGTCCAAAATATAATTTGCAGCACCAAGATCCTTCATGTCGAATTTGGAGAATAGTTGGGTATTCAAATCTTGGATAATTTCTTTGTCATTTCAAATAAACAACATATCATCCACATATAGGACCAAATAAATAACACGATCACCAATTAATTTAAAATAAACACACTGATCCTCCTTGCTTCTATTGAAGCCAAGTCCCCATATGTAGGTATCAAATTTCTAATACCACATCCTTGGTGACTGTTTTAACCCATACAAAGACTTCTTTAACCTACATACTAGTTCTTTCTTCCCCTTCACCATAAAGCCTTCAGGTTGTTTCATGTAGATCTCCTCTTCCAAATCCCTATGAAGAAATGTTGTCTTCACATCCATATGTTCTACCTCAAAATCAAATGCAGCAATAACAGATAAAAGTAATCTAATAGAAGTAACTTTGGAAATAGGAGAAAAAATATCACCAAAATCAATTCCCAGCACCTCGGAATAACCTTTTGCTACCAACCGAGCTTTGTATTCTCCACCTTGCCTTCTACATTCATCTTCTTCTTAAACACCCATTTGCTCTCGATGGGCTTCCTTCCAGCCGACAACTCCACCAGATCCCATGCCTCATTTTTATGCAAGGATGCCATTTCATCAACCGTTGCCTCCTTCCATATTTTTCCATCCTTTGAATCTGCTGCCTCCCTAACAGTTCTGGGATCATCATCAGTTATAGTTAAAGAAAAATTTAAACATAAAGTAGATGGACTATACCTTTCTGGTTGTCTTCTTTCCTGAGCTGATCTTCTCATAGCTAGAGTTTTTGTCTCTTCCTCTTCCGAGTCTTCTTCTGTTGTAGAGTCTGATTCATACTCTTTTAGCTCGAAATCTATCTTCTCAGGTTCCTTTGGTAGGAATTCATGTTTAACAACATCTTTCACCTCTCTAAACACCACATGTCGGCTGTACACAACATTCCTTGTTTCTGGGTTCCAAAGCATGTAACCCTTTAAGCCATCCTTATACCCAATAAAGATGCACCTTTCAGATTTATTATCCAACTTGGTCCTTTTCTCCTTTGGAACATGTACATATGCATCACTTCCAAATATCCTCAGATGTGAAAGAGAGGGTTTCTTACCATTCCACACCTCATGTGGATTCTTATCTTCCAACGCTGATGAAGGTGATCTATTAACTAACTAACATGCATTCTCCACTGCCTCTGCCCAGAATTCTTGTCCTAACCCGGTACCACTGAGCATGCTTCTTGCCTTTTCCATCAGTTTTCTTTTCATTCTTTCTGCAACTCCATTTTACTGAGGTGTGTACGGAGTAGTCTTCTGCCGTGCTATACCACACTTCTTACATAACTCTTGAAATTGCTTCCTGCAGAACTCCCCACCATTATCTGTCCTCAACACCTTTATCTTCTTCTCTTTCTGGTTTTCCACCAGAGCCTTAAATTCTTTAAATCTGTCAAATAATTTAGATTTCTTCCTTAAGTAATATATCCATGTATTCCTTGAGAATTCATCTATGAATGAAACATAGTACACAGACTTACCCAGTGATGGAATCGACACAGGTCCAAACACGTCACTCTGCACAAGTTCTAATATCTTGTTTACCCTCTTAGCACCAAAAGGAAAACTCACCCAACTATGCTTCCCATATACAAAATGTTCAAAGAAATTGAAATCCAGAGAGCAATTGGTCATACCTTCTACCATACCATTTCCATGCAATATCTGAAGGCCCTTCTCTCCAATATGTCCAAGCGTTTGATGCCATAGCATGGTATTTTCTCCAGAGACTACTAGACTTTCTGATCCACTTTAGGAACCATAGAACTATTGCACCCATCAATAATAGTGCTACCCTGAAGCTTGTACATAGTTCCAATCCGAACTCCCTACATTAATACCAGTGCTCCCTGAACCATCTTACAAGTATCTTTTTCGAACACTATTTTTACACCGCATCATCCATCTTGCTTACAGAAATCAGATTTATGGCCAATGTAGGAATGTGCAAAACACCAGGAAGTGTTCTAATCCTTCCACCTTGCAGCTTCAGCTTGAATTTTCCACGTCTGATGATTCTGGCCTTCCTATCATCCCCTAGGAAGACATCACTGCCATCATATTTCTCATACTCGCAAAACCACTCCCTATGGGGAGTGAAGTGAAAGGATGCACACAATTCAATCAACCATGACTCATGATCTACATGTGTATTTGAAGAAGAAGCCAAATACAAATCCCCAACTTCATCTAAGGTGTTTTCTGCCTCTAGAGAAAAAGCATCATCAGATCCCTTTCCTTTCTCAGGTGCTTTATATCTGTAGTCCTTTTTGTAGTGCCCTTCCTTTCCACATTTCCAGCACACCTTTACAAACTTTCCAGGAGATTTAGATCCCCCACTAAAAACCTTATTCTTGTTTATGTTTTGGGACCTTCCTCGTACATATAAGGCATCTCCATTCTGGCCCTCCATATTTCTCCGTGTCATTTCCTCCAACAGCAAGGTTGAGACAATGTCATCAAAATTCAAGGTAGTTGTATTGCTACCCATTGCAATAACCAAACTATCCCACGAATCTGGTAGAGAACACAACAAAATTATGCACTTATATTCATCTCAGATTTTAATATCAACAGATGATAACTAACTTACCACAGTATTGAAGGTGCTCAGATGCTCTGTCATGGAGTTTCCATCCTTCATCCTCAGGTTATACAAGTTTTTCCAGAGGAACAATTTATTCCCCAGAGACTTATATTGGTACAAAGTCCCAAGTTTGTGCACAAATTCTTCACCGTAGCTTCCCCAGATACATTCCACAATACCGAATCAGAGACACACAACCATATTCTTCTCTTTGCCTTATGATCCAAATTCTTCCAATCTTCATCTGACATTGTTGTTGGTTTAGTACCTGGATCTACCACGATCCATTGATATTTATCGACCAGCGGGTCCTCCATTTTGAGATTCCACAACTCAAAACTCTAACCATTAAATTTCTCAATCTCTATATTTCTGCTGCTTGCCGTCTTCTTTCACGGCAAGAATCGATCCCGCAGATCTCCCACTGAATAGGGTCTACCACAGGCCCAAGAAAAAAACCCCTCAGCAGCAAAGGCATCCCATTGAAGCCAAAAAAACTCCGATACTAAATGTAGGTTTTAACCCTATATAGAAATTATCTACAAATGAATCTTAAAATAGAAAATAAACAATAGAGAGAGCATAAAAAATAAAATAGATAAACATTAAGTTTTTCCCTTGGATCCCAAATCGGGACGACCAGCTTGATTTTTAATTATATTCCTTTTAGTGTTACAACACATATATATACATGCTAAAGCATACATAAATCCCAATCCATTAACCCTGGATTAGAACATAACCATAGTTCCCTTGACTAGATCTACAAAATACCAGTGGCCGAAAACCATCATGCCCCAAAGCCATGTGCAAACCCATGCACAAAACCATGGGCGGGTTCGCCCACCAAAAAATAAGGTCCAATTATTTTTTTCCAGGGCACTGCCCTGGACCCTAACAGGGGGGGCTGTCGCCCACCTGTGACCCCCCCACGCGTGACTATTCATGGAAAGAACATAAAACATACCCAACAACTCCTACCATACTGGCTAGCCATAAGAGAAACATAAAAAATAATTAAAAAATTCCATAGATAGTAAAGAACCCAAAAAATAAGAAATAAAAAGGCCCAAAGTACTCCTAAGATCAAGATATAACCCACAAAAATTAGAGAACATAAGTATTTACAAGAGTTGGATTGTCGGATCCATTACTAGTTGAATATGGAGGTTTGAAATCACCATGAACATGAAATTACATATGAGAAAACCTCCAACCCATATGATCCATTTACTCAATAATTATCCTTTCTCCTCAATATAATGAAGCCAACTTATGCTGCATGTTCCATTGGTTATGGTGCAGGTCATTCTCAAAATTGATGACCACATTTCGATCATCATGTCGATCTTGTTGCAACTGCTCTAGGAGAAGAATGGTGTGCCATATTTGAGTTTCTAAAGCGTTAAAGGGTGGGAAAAATATCCACCCACCTAGGATAGAGAGTTTCCTCCATTAGATATAGTACCGCCACCAAAGTGAAAAAGTATCCTCTCCCCCTCACGGGCCTCATCGATTTCCAGAATTACAAAACTCACCCATAATGACACCAAACACCCCCATACTACATAATGATAATTTTACACCACAAGCTTAGAAAAAGTGTCAACATAAACAATTTTGTCAGGATTAAGAGTGAATCTACCTCCACCTACTACAAGATAAGAGTTAAAGCTCAAAACATGTTCACATAGAAGGTAATGTAATAAATTAGAAATGTTGGTCTTTCCACACCCACTATACGACCTTCCTCTATGCTCATCCACAACTAAGAAGATTCAAATGTTCAAACACTCCACACAAAAACCAATTTCCAACCATATAAACCTTGCATAGGATTTAGAACCACAATTTTAATACCAATTAAACTTACATACCTGAAATATAAGACTTCCAATAGCATATATTAAAGAGGTCGAGATACAACATACCTTGAAAACACAACCTTCGGTCTTAAAAAATAAAAAGCATATCATATCCCACTTAAAGGATTGAGGGATCTTAAGAGGGTACTAAATAAAAAATTCCAACTAAGGATCTACCCTCTACCATTCACATTTAATTTCACGTCATAGGAACTAAGATTTCTCAACAATGAATATAGCCCTGATTATCTACCTCTTCATGGTCCTAGCCTTTGTGCTTTTGTATTGTAACAACACCATGAATAATTCCTTACCTGAATTCAAAATTTTCCACCCTAGAAAACCATATCTTTAGGAGTAGGGATAGGTTGATGGCATGTGAATCCCACTAATGTGCTTCACCACCCTTGCTAATACCCACAACCAAGTTTTCAAATGTTGAGACCAGATTCACCAATGCACACATAAATCTAACAGCCAAGTTCTAGAAGGTTCCCTCCATAATCCCTTGCATGTCGCCAAAATGACACATCTGATAGGATACCACTTACGAGAGAGGGTAAATCCCTCTTTCCCCAATATAACCTTGAGTCTCCAACCCCATCAAGTAAATTCAAATATCTATATATATATATATATATATATAAAGAGAGAGACAAAGAGAGAGTAAAATATTTTTTTATTATATCCATAAGTGTTTTCTACTTCCCAATATGAGGGACATGTATAATTATTTGAAATATTGATATCGAGTTAGCACATGGAATTTGAATTCTTATTTTATATTCAAGAGTCCCTTCAAACTTATTATCAATTTTAGGGAGCCTCCCAATTATGGATTCTATAATCTTATGTTCCATTTACTCCAACTTTCCTTCCATCTCCTCTTAAAATTGTTCCGTATTTTCATTCATCTTCTTTCCCATCTTTCATTTTATTTCTATTTGATTATTTTGATCAAGTTATCCATTTTCATTGACTTGTCTTTCAATTCATTGATTTGATTATCCAATTTCAAATAGTTTAATTTTTATCCATGGAAAATTTTAGGGGCTAATATTCACAAGTGGGCTAATTTTCCATGTTTTTTCGGAAAAAGAAGTTCGCCAAATTTCCATTTCTTCTAAGAATGATTCGCCGAAATTTTCTAGTATAAAATTATTCTACATTAAAATTCGTTAAAATTATATAGACACTAATATTAAATCATTAAAATTTGAATATTTTTACGAAAATATCTCCAAAATTTTTAGAATTAGCACATTAGGTACTAGTAATATTAGCCAAGGTTTCTAAACTTTAAAATAAATTTCCATCATTAAAAATTTCCTGGTTTTTATCTCTTCATTTTCTTCATGAGTTATGGATGAACCTTCTAAACATTTATTTGGTGACGCAATTTTGGATCTTTCCTTGGAGCCATGCAAGAAAATATTAATTTTCCTTGTTTACCTCTTTATCACGAATTATGGTTCTCCTTCACGGGTGATCTTATTGGAAAAAATTACCAAGAACAAGGAAGTCTGAGATGTTATAACCCTGTAATATACATGTGGGGATTGATAGTGGTATTCAACCTAATATCGAAGGGAACTAACTAAGGAGGCTCATTTGTGCCCTTATCTATAATACTCAACTACCCAAGTACTTGAGTGGTCTCCTCAAGAACCATTCTTGATGTAATATACTATAAATATGGATGATTACCTTATCTATCATCAATTTTAGGCTTACCTAGTCAATGCCCTACATGTATAAAGGTCTATGGAATTAATATGATATATACATCTATTTTTTAATGCAGTAATACTTAAAGGATAGTAGTAGGTGTTATAGGATTTCCAACTATGTAAAACCATGTGCAGTTCTTGAATGTATCATTTCCTTACCAAAGTTTTACCTATCAGAAGATAGATCCCTATAACTTAAATATTTTAGGAAAAAACTATAAAAACAAAAACTCTTAAATGAAATTACTTATGCTCAAGAAAATATCCCACAATAACCAAAAAATAACTTGTACAAGGAAGTGATTGAGGCTATTATGGCCCAAATTATGAATTTTGACACCTTACCTGGAACTATAATTATTGGTGTAGATCCTATAGTAAAATGATGCCAAATGTAACCTATGAAAATTTATTGCCATAATTTGGAGATTTTGTAGATGGAATACATTTGTCGCCATATATATATATATATATAGAAACCTTTTAAGTTTGATTTTTTCTTGTGGTACAATGATATGAATTCTTAAACTCTTGAAAATTTTACTATTTGAAACATCACTGAAAAAGATATAACAAAATTTGAGGATGGATATTTTAAAATTGATTTCAAGGTTAGGCACAAACCTTATATTACATAAAATATATACCATAACATTTAGTAAACCAAAATATGAAATTTTGACCACAAAATTTTTCTATCTAAAATACCCTTAAAAAGAGATAGGAAAGATGTCAATATAAGTCATTTAACATTGATTTAATGATTAATCACAACCCATATCTTCCATATAATATATATTTAGAATCATATTTAAATATAATTTAAAATTTTGGTCATGTTTACCATGATAATTATACTTAATTTGCACAAAATTTCACAACTTGAAACTTAAAAATAAATATAGCCACAGTAAAAAGTTTCAATATAAATAATTTAAAATTTCTTTCAAAATTTTCCATTAACCCTATATTCCATATGATATATCTTAGAATGTATAGTGAATAAAAACTCAATAAAAAAAAATTTGTCTTAAACTTCCCAAAAGGGAAGTTATAGTGAAGATAACAAGATGTCTTGATTGAAAGGGAAAACATTATGATTGTATTCTCTTGATACAAAATGTTGTGAACTAGGCACCTAAAAATGATAAAAGTCTAATGAATATTAATTCAATTTGATGTGGAAAGATCCTTTTACAATGACTCCAATGCATATGACAAGATATGATACCTATACAAAGAAGTCTTATTTGTTATAAATGGGAAATGATGTGACATGATGTAACCTAACACTAAGCCAACCTAATCATAACTAGTAAAATAACAAGAAATTATTTTTAGGGCTTTAACCTAGGGGCCCTATGGCATTAAAACCTACCACTTCCATGGAATATGGTATAAATTTTTAGTGAAGAAAAGTTTAGTACTCTTCACCACTTTCATTTCTAGTATAGGTGGTAGTAGAGAAAGTTTTGAGTCTCGAGACTTGACAACATGATTGTTTGGTTGCTATATTTGATGATAGAGGAAATGTGGCAAGGAAATAGGTCTTCGGATGAGTTTCTAAGAACTTGGAAAAATTACATAACCAATACCACAAAATCAAATAATTATAGATTTGGTGTATTAGGCCATAGAAAATGTCATCTTTCTACATCCTCTTTTCCCCGCCTTTAATCCCTTTTCACTTAAATATGACCTTGTACAAACTTTTTTTAATACTTACATATAAAATTTATATCAAAAGTGTTTTCCACTGCATTCCCTTAATATATCACATGAATTATGGCTAAATATTAGAAACATGTCATTATTATTCATCTATATTTAAAAATGGATTAGTCTATTGATTGTTCCCAAACTAGTTGTCACTTGTTACTCCTATAATAGAAAATATTTGAAGTGGGTAGTCGATATTTCTAACATATGGAATCATAATTTCCAATGTAAATGTTTACTCAAAATATGTCAACCCATATCAGACATTTTGAGAAATAAATATTTTGTTATTTTTTGTAACACTAGAACCTCTAAATTCTACTACAAAAATAGAAGTTCAAGCTTCTACTACGAAACTAGAACCTAGAGAGTCATGCTACAACCTCGAAACGCTAAGCACAATGCTACAACATCACATTATTGTTATTTTTCAAGTGGCACTCTACAACCCAGCATAGGGAAGACGTGTGTATCTATGTCAGTGTAAGTAAGTTTTTCAACATTAATTAAATACCAGGAAAACTATATATATATATATATATATATATATATATATAGATAGATAGATAGATAGATATATAAAAAATAAAAAAAGGTTAAGTTTCGGCTTCATATTCAAATTAAAACACATGTAAATGTAAAATATAATGTAAAAGCTAAAATGCAAAATGAAAAATGTAAAATCCATATAAATTAAAATAATTATTTCATAACCATCTTTAAATTTAATTAATAAGCACATAAAATCTTAATACTTACAATATACTTAAAATATAACAAATATTTTTAACCATCCATATTCACACCCACATTACCATGGATATTATTAACTTGTAAATAGTATTTGTTACAATACCATGGGACAATACAATGGCTTAGAAATACTAGATTCCCACAAGCCATAACTCATTTCATAATCAAAATAATTTAATTTTATAATATTTATTTAATTAAATATAAAATAAAAAAGGTTATAATTACTTTCGATATATATTTAATTCCTCTACCCTCATGGCTACCAAAAATAATTTGTAGGTATTGTAGAGAGAGAGAAGGAGAGACTGAGAGAGATGGAATTTAAAAGGGAGAGAGAGGGAGCGAAGAACAAAGACAAAGAGACAGAGGTGGAGAGAGAGAGAGAGAGAGAGAGAGAGAGAGAGAGAGAGATGTTACTTTTAGCTTTAAATCATATCTTTTATTTGAGCCTTAATAAATCCAACCCTAAAGTGAAGTGAAAAGATTACCACTAGAAAGAGCTGTATAGAGACTACATGGACACATTGTAATGTTAGTTCAAATACATGTATAGAGGATATACATTCGGAAAAGTAGTTTTATGACGTTAGGTAATTGTGCATTGTGTGCACAATAGTGTATATGATGAATGGCTTAGTGGTAAATTATAAGCGACTTCAATGTTGGAATAAATAACATCTAGCTTGATTATATTTTTTTAATGTGTTTATGTATTTATAGAAAAACTAAAAACTAGCAATATTATTTGTTTATATAAAACAACCAAGATCCCTCTTAACTTCACATATACCAAGCACTGTGAGGCATCAAATCACTTGAGGTCAAATTCTATTTTAGAGTGCAAAAATATTTGATACCTCCCTATGCTTGGTAGATCCAGAGTTAAGATAGATCTAGGCTGGTTTATTAGAAATTTTACTAAGTCCTAAGGACAAGGGAAACAACGTAAAATATTAAATTGGAATTGTACAAAGTGATCGTTTTTCTGAGGTATCAAAAAATCCTCTAACTTTAAAAAGTGTTGATTTACAATACACCATTTTTTAGCATATTTTTGACATTTTAAATTTTCTTATGTATCAACTATAAACATTATTTTTAAGGTGCTAGTGATTTTCATGTTGATTTTGAAAAATTTTAATGCATCATCAACCCCTTTTTTCAGAAGACTTATTTTAGACACTTTAAATTTTCTAATGTATTATGTATGGATACAATTTTTTTTTTTTTAATTTAACAATTTTTGAAGTAGTCTTGTTATTCTTCTTCTTCTTATACCTTGAGATATTTATTTTAAAGTGTTTTTGAGGTTTGTGTTTTTTTCTTTTCATTCTCTTGTTTAAGCAAGACCTTCATTTTCTTTCATAGTATATTTTAAAGTTATGTTTATATATATATGTGTGTGTGTGTGTGTGTGTGTATTTTTTAGTCAAATGTTAAAATTTATTACTACTTTAGTGGCAATTCTTGATGTGCAGTAGTAGTAAATTTTAACATTTGACTAAAAAATACATACATACACACACACACACACACACACACACACACATATATATATATATAACAAAAAAATTATACATTTAAATACTTTTTTGCTAAAAATGACATGTCAAATAAATGATTTTATGGAAAAATTTTAACAAAAAAAGTTGAAAAATAGAATTTTTTGTGAATTTTATGTCAAAAAATAATAATCATCATATTTTGTTTTTCAAAATATAATGATTCACATAAAAATTAAAGTGAAAATCACATAATACTAATATTAAACACATAACAAAAATAAATGAATACTTATTCTTCTCATAAAATTTCAAAGTCAAAATAATAGAAGTATAACTAATGAGTAGTTCCAAAAAATGAGCTTGATTTGGAACCATAATTGAAATTTGATTAAGAATATCATATAATCCATTCTCATCATCTTCTAGAGTTTCATTATTGTCCTATTTCATTATATTTTCTACTCGAGTTTGGTCATTTTCTTCTTTTGTTGGATCTTTGATGTCTGCAAATAACCCAAAGTATCCCTTTCCAATCATTCCATCTAACAGTGGTTGAGGTTCCTTTTTTTCCACACGTGATTTATTATAATCTCCTTTCCTGAAACCAACTTCTTGCATTACATATGGAAGAAATTGAGTAACATTAATCCTTTGCTGAATAAAATTTCATTGTAGTGAGTCTTTTTCAATGACAATGCAATTTCTTCCTTTTTGTAGGCAACATGTTAGTGTTGCAACTAATCATCAAGTACAAAAGAAATAATTAAGTAATTAGTATAAACACATAAAAATTTAAAAATAAAATATTGAAATTCAATTTTATGTAATAAAACTTACGTGAACATTAGAATATATCCAAAACCCAATCTCCTTGATTTTAACATAAATATATCATATATAATCATTGACTATGGTTTTTCATAAGTGTTAACTATCTATGTTTTTGCTTCTTTACCTTCATATGCTAGTTTGTTTCACATTTTTTTACAACAACATCATTAACCAATACTTGGATATGACTCTTTCCATCTACCTGATTCATAAGAATAAGATTATATCTATCATATTTTGTCCAATATTCAGCATGAATGAACAAACAATCAGTTATAATTAGCTAATATCTGCAACGAATAAGATTTGATTTTTTCCTGTAACATGAAACAGTAAAGGTTCAATTAACTTGTACAGAATTAATTTTTTTAACATTAATCAAACATACAATTTCAATGTCTTACAATGTAAGTTGCATCCTTGAGTTTTCTTTTCTGTTGAAACTTGTTAATAACATTCCAAATTATGTGTCTGAACGAAATGTCAAAAATCTCCAAAATGGTGATTTTGTGACTTTTAGAAATCCCGTAACCACTTTATTAAAATCTTGATAAATATAAGGCTCACTATCATATTCAATGTTTTATATATTGATAAAACCAATTTTTCCATTCCCCTAAACCCTCTTAAAAAACCTCCTCATTCATCATTTTCCTCAAAACATGTTAAACAATGTAAAAACTCCCTTTTTACATTTTTTAAGGTTAAAATTTAGCTTATCGGGCCTTTTGATTTATGCATTTAACCCCTTTTTTTGTGTTAAAACAGGATTTTTTTAATAAAAATCCTTAAGCCCTTCTTCTCTTTAGACCCAACCCCTTTCTGACTTAAAACCTTATCCTTCACATATTCTTAGCCCCTCCCCATCTAAACTACCCTTTCGCTCATTTCATTTTATTAAACCCTTTCTTAAACCTTATAAACCCCCTCTTTAACCTTCTAAATATTAAAAAGTGAGCCCCCTTTCCCTCATCCCACCTTTTGTTTTATTGAGCCATCTCCGCCCTTGATTGGGAACCCATTCTCCCGATCCAATGGCTGTCGCATTCCCAACCTTACCCTGCATTACTATAACCTTGCACTACACGAGAGTCGTCCGCCACATCACCTCATGCCCGGGCCCTGCCTTACACTATCCCCTCATCCATTTGTATTTCACCACATGTCCCTGGGCTCCACCCTCCAAATTTTCTCCCTCCTCCTCAGATCATTCTGCACCGTCAATATCATTACCCAAGATCCGACAGCCCAGAACGCATATCGTGTAAAAAGTTGTGATGGGTTTGATAATTTCCAACCCAGACAAAATGGGAAGTTTTTGTCTTGCCACGCGGTAAACACTCTATGGTATCGCGTCCATTTTTCCCAAAACCACAAACTGCCCTTTACCCACACGATAATTCGAATTTCCCCACCTCCGTTCGAATTTCCGCCTGGTTCTACCTTTGGAATCCTTCCTCCCACACCCTCTTCCCTTCTGTAATCGCCTCCCGAAATCTCCAAACCCCAAAAAATGCATTGAAGCCCTCCCACAGGTTTTAAAGATTAACATTTTGTGTTTGTGTAGGTTCTAATGGCAGAAAGTCTACCATCCCCTCCCCCTGTCTAAAAGGAGTTGGATTAGACACTGGGTGAAGATCCAGTCATATTATTCAAAATAAAAGGGACAGAGGCCCTGTGTTAAGATCAATCCTCGATGAAACATGATCATTGATGGATCAAATGAACCTCCAGCTAGAAAGAACGGTCTCCCCCTACACACAAAAGACACAAAAAATCAGAGAAAAAAAAAAGGAAGAAAGCAGAAGAGTCAAGGGGCTAATCCTAATCTAAAGACAAAATAAAATAGGGTTAGCCAGTCAAAGTAGAATTTTAAAGAAAAGACAGATTGATGAAGGTCAAAGAGAAAAAGAAGACAGTGGAAATGTTAAAAGGATAAAGGCAAAAGATCAAGGGAAATAAAAGAAATAATTAAATGAACAGGACAAAAAGATCAAGCAGAATTGAAGAAAATATGATAAAGAGTAGACAATAAAGGATAAAAATAGAGTTTAAGGCTTAAAGACAGATATTAAAGATAAAACAAAAGGCAGACTAACCCAAAGCAAATTCGAAATGACTAAGCCTGTGGAAGTTACTCCTCTTAAGAGATATTTTTTCCACCTAGTGCTTTGTTTCCTTCAACAAAACATTAGGCAGTTATTGGGCTGAGTCAGAGATATTTTTATCAGTCAAAAATTTATTGTAAAAGTTATGAAAAAGCCTCAAAGTCAAACGTTTCACCTAGTTTTCCTTAGGAGTTAAGATAGAGTTATCAAAACAGAGAAGTAGTTGCAGATATTCGTTCCTTGAGCCCTGCATGGTCTTCAAGGTCAGGAATGCACTTACTCAGTAATAAATTATACTCAAACCCTTTATTAGGCTTCACCTCCTCATTTGCAGCATAAATACTGCATCTGAACTCATTATCTTGTTGGAATTTGATGACTCTTTGAAGTAATACATGGTCTCTTGGAAGTTGAAAGGAAATTGATGTCTTGGAACTTGTGGATGCCCTCATTTGTTTGTTGATGGAGGAGGCTAGATCACTGGATCCCTGAGCTTGGCCGTTGGTTAAGTGCTTCTAATCTGTTATTTTTATTTCATGTTTCATTATGTTCCACCTTTTCTATATGTAGTAGAGAAAAAGTTTTAGACTAATAAATGTCTTCTAAAAGCACCTTAGTTTTGTTTTCTCTTCACTGCCTTAATGTTTTCTTCTGCTAGGAAATTTTAGAGAATTCTTAATTCCTCTCTAGGCCCTCTAAGCTTGTTTACTTTGTAAATAGTTTAATACAGTTGGTTTCAAGCATGATTTATGGTTTTCACTGCTTACTTGCTACCACTTAAACACTTTTTTTGAAGTCTGTCTCTAAATTACCATTCTTTAAAGTTTGCCAAAGAGGTTTTGTTCCAACCATACACTTTGTACTTACTTGACTAGTTGTTTTAGATATATTTATAGCTATGATCTAGGATGTGTAGGAGTTCCATCTTCCTGATTACAGTTATTTTTGTGTCTTAAGTGTTTTCTGTCCTTGAAGGTGAAATCACTAGAAGTTAAATGAGTTTCTCGCCATCTATATTTCATTGGAAAATTTTGTCTTGGATAATTATCAACTGTAGTTGGATCATAGAATTTATGGTTTGCCCTGTCTATTGATTTCCCCTACAGGTTTTGAGATTTGTTTAAGTCCCTTTTTCGAGAAGTACATATGATAAAGGATTCTTAATTTCCCTTTACCCTACTTTTCATTCTTACAATTAATTTCGATCCCATTACCCTAAAAATTTTGAATATCCACTAGCCAAGTTAGATTTTCTCTATGATACTCCCCGATCCATCGATGAAATTATCATGAATTTAATTTGACTCCATTACCCAATGACTTAGATATTTCCTAATTCTACCTATGCTTCTTTGACCATCATACCCCAACCAAAACAAAAAACAAATCCTCGTACTTAATAATTAGCGTAAAACTAACACTTAAAAGAAAACAATTTCATATCTTTGTAAGCAAATAGAGAGATCCGCCTCCGAGTCTAGGAAGGCTAGGTCCTAGGACTCTAAAGACTAGTTCTGTTGTTTCCTTGTCCTTTTGTTTACCAGTCTTCCAAATCACAGGACCGAATCATAATGGCAATAACGGTGGGACTTTTGAGTAAAACTTAAGCTAAAAAAATTCTCCACCCACTGATTTATCAGCTACTTCAACCATTATTAACCCAATGGTGATCATGATGAGAAATTTTAAGTCGGTGACAATGTAAGTACATCTTAGGATTCCAAAAACCCTTATCAAAATCATAGAGGATTCAAGATATCAGCCATAGAGTAGAATCTGTTGGTTTCACCATCTTAGCTAAATGATGATTTAGGTATAGGACACTCTTACAAAACCTTAGAGCTACAAAAAAACTCAGAAAAACCCAAAAAAAATTCCTAGATTGGTTTTTATTACTTATTGGTGGTGGACCATATACATTTTACCTTCAAAAAATATTTCTACCTGGTGACTCCAATAGCCCCAGTAGGCCTATTACTCCACTAGTACTTTCAGATTTTCTTAGGATTGTATCAAATCAGTCCCAAGAAGTTTAGAATCCTAGTCCCATATTCTAGAAGGATACTAAACACTAAGAGAGGTAAAAATTTTGAAAACAGTCTTTAACCCTTTAGCCTCTCTAAATTTTGAATTTGAAATCTGGCTTCACATAGGATCAATACCAGATCTCATCCAAACCCTAATCCTCCTACTATAGTTGATGATCCAGAAAATATTTTGTGGCAAAATTCTAGAGCTCGAAATTTAACTACTGTCAGGACTATGCAAAGAACAAGATCTGTCCCTCAGAACAAATTGAAAACAACCATTAGGATTCTGAAGATTACCAATTAGGGTTTGAAAATGTTATAATGGAGGTCCACATGCAATATGATCTTAGAAGAAAAAGGAACCAAGAGGCCTCCAATGATAAAACACAGACACCACTGTTAGGAAAGCTTCAGAAAATCTTCCTAAAAATACAACAAACAATCATAACACTTTGAATAACAAAAATGACCTAAACAAGGACAAAACCAATCAGCAAAGTGTTGACTCAAGCTCCCCTGTACCTCTGCTATTTTCCCTCAGAAAACTGTCCAAAATAATGGTCCTAATAAAATTAAGCAAATCAGAATTGTTGAAAAGACTATGATTGACGAAACAGATATAAATATGTCAAAAACATTAGTCCCTTTTAGCCTTGAGGGTGAAATTTCCAAGATCAAAATTAGCATACCCTTAGCTGAAATAGTAACCCAGGATGTATATAAAATCAAGTTTTGAAAGCTTTGAACATAGGAAATGATATTGATAATTTGAACTTAACTGATGATAAACCAGAATTGTTGTTTGGTCCCAAAGTTGAAGGAAAATACCAATAAGGAACCATTCCTCCATTTTATGTCAGCTTAAATATACATGATAAGATCTTACACATTGCCATGCTAGACTTTGGTGCCTCTCACAACCTTATGCCAAAAGTGGCAATGGAGAGATTAGTCCTAGAAATTACTAAACCTTACAAATACCTGTATTCCTTTGATTCAATAAGAGTAAAGTGTTTATGTTTGATCAAGGATTTGTGTTGCAATCTGGCACAAATTCCTGCTAAGGGTCTAGTTATGGAAATAGTGGTTGCTGACATTCCCCCAAAGAATGGCATGCTTCTATCCATATAGTGGGGAGCCAAACTTCAGGGAAGCCTTCAAATGGACATGTGCTATGCTACCATTCTAGTTTTTAACCAAACTAGAAGATTATACAGCGAATCTCATATGAAATATATGGTAAGAAACATAGATAGAACAAACAACAATCATGTTTATTCTATTCATTCATATCTACATTCCTTTATCGTATATAATGAATATGAAATCAAAAAACAAGAAAAGGAAAATGAGATAGGATTAAGTCCCCCAGAACAGTCAAAACAGTCCCCAAAAGAAGAATCTAACAGCCCTAACTTTAGTAGATTTGAACAACAAAATGATAATGAGCATGAGATAGAAACACTTTGGGAAATGAGCTTTGATGGCTCTTGTAGAAAAACAAGTTCTGGGGCTGGTGTATGGATACATAATACAAACAAAGGACATTCCTTCAAACTTGATTTCCCATGCACAAATAACATTGAAGAATATGAAGTTCTCCTCCTTGGCCTACATTTTCTCAAATATTTAGGAGCCAAGAAAATATTAGTCCAAGGAAATTTAGAGTTGATCATCACGCAAATAAAAGGGGAGTATTCATCCAAAAACCAAAGATTAAGAGAATATAGGAATGTTGCCCTAGATCTCCTGAAAACCTTTGAAAAATATGAACCCACTTTCATCCCTAGAGCTCAGAATAAGCTTGCAAATGAAATTTCCTTTGCTGCCAACAATTGCCAAATACCCCAGGTAAATGAACAGTTCAGTGTCCAGGTAAAAAATAGGCCTACAGTCCCTGACAATGAAAACTATTGGCAAGCGTTTGAGGGTGATAAAGACATTGATGATTTCCTGCAATCAAGAAATGATTTTGTTGAACCAACACCTAGCTCAAGCCATGAAGAAGACTATTTTGATGAAAACCAAGTCCATAAAATAGAGTTGTCCTCTACTGCTGATATAAACCAATTTGAATATCTTTATAAAGCAAAATGACTAAAAATACTAGACCAAAAGGACCTTGAATTTTTACACTATAAAAATTATTCAATACCAAGGGGCCTTACACCATTAGAGGAGATTTTTGACTTCAATGGTGTAGCTAAAAAACAAAAGATGGAGCCTACAGAAACTAACGTAGAAAAGCATAACATAGGCAGCATGAATGAACCCTAAATGATCAAATTATCTAGCATTCTTCCTACTCATATCAAACAATAATACATTGAAATTTTCAAGGATTTTGGAGATGTGTTTGCATGGGGGTCCAAAGATCTGAAATCATATGATACCAGCATTATTCAACACAAAATTCCTCTTAAGGAAAATCAGAAACCTTTAAAACAAAAACTAAGAAGGATAAACCCTGTTTTACTACCTTTAGTTGAGAAAGAAATCAAAAGGATGTATGATGCTGGATCATAGTTCCCCTTAGATACTCATAGTGGGTTTCCAACCTTGTTTCTGTTAGGAAGAAGACTGGGGAAATTAGGCTTTCCAATGACTTTAGAAATCTGAACAGATCCTCCCTGAAAGATAAGTATCCCTTACCTAAAATGGACCACATACTTCAAAATGTAGTTGGATCTAAGAGAATATCATTGTTGGATGGTTTTTTAGGCTAAAACCAACTGCTAGTACTCCCAAGTGATCGACACAAAACTTATTTCACCACACCTTGGGGTACATTAATGTATGTTAAAATGCCATTTGGTTTGATGAATGAAGGGGCCACATTCCAAAGGGTCATGGACATAGCTTTTTTAGAAGACATAGGCTATTTCATAATCATTTACCTTGATGACATCACTTTTTTCTCCAAAACTAATAAAGAACACTTGATTCATTTGAGAAATTTTTTTGAGAAATGCAAAAAATATGGATTATCTTTAAATCCAAAGAAGGTACTCTTTGGTCTCCACGAATGAAAACTCCTAGGCCACATAATCCATGAAGAAGGAATCAAAGTAGACCCTAAAATGATTGAAGGCATATTGAAAATTAGCCATCCTAGAAACCTCAGAGAGTTGCAAGCTTTCATTGGGAAGATCAATTTTTTGAGAAGGTTCATTCCCAACCTTGCCGAAATTTTGAGAAATATCACAAACATGCTCAAAAAGGAAACAGGTGTCAAATGGACCTTAGAAGCTAAAAATTTATTTGAACTGGTGAAATAATCTCTCACTCAAACACCAGTTCTTATTAGTCCTAATTTCACTAAGGATTTCTACATTTTCTCATTTGCCTCTGAACACACCATTGCTGTAGTATTGTTGCAAAAGAATAATACAGGGCAAGAAAAACCAATATTATTTTTTAGTAGAGCCTTAATAGATGCTCCACTAAAATATAATATCATGGAGAAATAGACCTTAGCCTTGATAAAAGCACTGAAATATTTCTGAGTCTACATTTTATACTCTCATATCACTGCTTTTGTCCCACATACAGTTGTCAAGAACATTCTAAATCAAGACCGTGATGGTAAAGGGGGAAAATGGATTGCAATTATCTTCGAATATGATTTAGAGATCAGTCCTACCAAGCTAATTAAAGGAAAATGATTAGAAAAGGTCATGGCATAATCAAATTTCCAATAATTAGATATAAATATGGTTTATGTTTTAGCAGAAACACAAGAATTCACAGCTCCATACATTGAAGAAATATTTTTGAATTCATATTGGTATGCTGATATCATTTATGTGCTTGTCTATATTAATACTCCTCCTTCTTTATCAAAGAATAAAGCTATATTCTTGAAACAGAAAGATTTAAATTATTGCATTTTAGATGGAGTGTTGTATTGGAAAAATGTTGTTGGCATATTACTTAAGTGTTTGCTTGAGAATGATGCAGGAAAAATCATGCATGAGTTGCATGAGGGAGAATGTGGAGGCCACCTTTACTGGAAGACCACAACCATAAAAATTCTTAGAGCTGGCTATTATTGGCCCACCCTTTTCCCTGATACTCAAAAACTATTCATAACTTGATCTAAGTGTCAAATTTTTGATGGCAAGAGGAAAATCCTACCTTTACCTTTGCATCCCATCAGTATTGAGGCTCCCTTTTAGCAATGAGGTTTATACTTTATTGGAGAAATTCACCCAACCTCATCTTCCCAACATAAGTGGATCCTTACTGCCACTGACTATTTTACCAAATGGATAGAAGCTATCCCTTCTAGGAATGCTACTGACTCAGTAATGATCAAGTTCCTTGAAACCAACATACTATCTAGATTTGGTTGTCATAGAAAGATCATCACAGAAAATGCTATTTCCTTGAAATCCAAAAGAATGGCTGAATTCTTCTATAAATATCATATCACATTAGGGAATTCCACTGCTTACTACCCCCAAGGAAATGGCCTAGCTGAATCCTACAATAAAAGCTTGATCAACATTATCAAAAGAATGTTGGATTAAAATCATAAATCATGGCATAGTAAGTTGGTTCATGCATTATGGGCTGATAGGTTAACCACCAAGAAATCAATAAATATGTCCCCCTCTCAGCTGGTATATGGCATAGATGTAGTCTTCCCTACATCTTTGGGAGTTCCAGTCATAAAACTTCTCCAAGAAGTACAAACAAAAGAAACTGACATGCAGAGAAGGCTGAATCAAACCATTCATTTACAAAAGTCAAGAGAGGAAGTATACAAAATGATACAAGTAGTTCAAGAGAACATCAAGAATATGTTTGACAGAAGAACTAAATCAAATAATTTCCAAGTTGCAGATACAATTTTGAAATGGGATTCTAGGAGGGAAGACAAAGGTAAACATGGTAAGCTTGGGAATTTGTGGAAAGGGCCTTATATTATTCATTCAATTAGGGGTCATAATGCTTTCCTTTTACAAGGGTTGAATGGAGAAGAATTATTTGGAGGTCCTGTCAATGGCAAGATGCTCAAACACTATTTTTGTCAATAGTCCTATCTTCAGAGTTTTTACTAATTAGACATAAAATTACACGAGGAAAAGTCATAGAAAATACAAAACCAATGAAAGAAAAGGAAAAAGAGGGAAAATTAAAAAAATGTACAAACCTATACCCAAAAAACAGTACTGTTGAAAGTGTGCAAGCCTAAATGCCACTACTGATTCAAAATGATATCTTGTTCAGTCATCTAGCCTGATCATGGTAGAGCATGATTTAAATTTATGTTGATACGTTAGTGAAAATAATGATTGTCAAGATTATTTCAAGTTTTACTTATGAAGAAAGATAGATTAGGGAATATAAGATACTGTTCCACGTGCTCAAAGCAGAACCAAAGAAGAAGATAAGGATGCATTATAAGTGATAAATCATAGCCTTATCTCTCTAAATTTACTTTTATGCAAAATAATGTTTTTGTGCAGCTTGTTCCAATGCCATAACCATGGTAAATCATACTATCTAATCTTTATTTGGACCATGCTTTAAATTTTATGTCAATAGTTTAGAGAATCAAGACTGCCAATAGCTTAATCTTGGTAGTCAAATAGTGCAGGTAGAGAATAAAAAGACTTCACCAGTTTAATATGAAATTTTGGAAGTAATAAAGGTAGAAGTAGATAGTATATTTCTATTTTTCAAAAATAAAATGACAATATTTTTCCAATTCAAGTGCACTCAAAGAAAAAAAAATGTTAGGACTAGTAGGATTGGGTAGGTAGAAATGTTGTTAAAGGAAATCATGTGTTGCAAATTGTTAATATTGTCACTTCAAAGAAATATCAGCAAGTGAAAAGGAAGGGAAATATGCCAAATGGAAAAGACACTAGTCTGTAAAAACTCAGAGATTTGATAAACTAAGGTTCTGGACACCTTGAAAGGAAAGATACCCTCCCCAAGTGGAGCCATTGTTAGTCATTAGTAAATTTTAATGATATAAAAAGATGACTAATCTATGATTCTATATTTATAGAAACAAGATTTTGGAAATATTGTGAGCTCTAGAAATCTCACTGCCTTCATTATCCTAAGCCTAAATATTCTACTAAAATTCTCTATCTTTTTCCTTCTTAAGTAATTATCCCACTTCTCCAAGAAAACTCCATTTTCTGGGCCTGCTGATTTCATTTTTCCCCACATCCTACTCTCATTTACTCCCTCTCTTCCCTCTACAAAAACCATTTTTCCCTTCCCCTAAACCCTCTCAAAAAACCCCCTCATTCATCATTTTCCTCAAAACATGTTAAACAATGTAAAAACTCCCTTTTTACATTGTTTAAGGCTAAAATTTAGCCTATCGGGCCTTTTGAATTATGCATTTAGCCCGATTTTTTGTGTAAAAACAACCTTTGCTGTAAAAAGTCTTAAGCCCTTCTTCTCTTTAGCCCCAACCCCTTTTTCTCACATAAAACCTCATCCTCTGCCTATTCTTAGCCCCTCCCCATCTAAAATACCCTTCCGCCCCTTTCATTTTATTAATAAACCTTACAAAACCCCTTTTTAACCTTTGAAATATTAAAAAGTGGGCCCCCTTTCCCTCATCCCACCTTTCGTTTTATCGAGCCATCTCTGTCATTGATTGGGAACCCATTCTCCCAATCCAACGACTGTTGCATCCCTAACCTTACCCCACATTACTATAACCCTGTGTTACACGAGAATTGTTCACCACGTCACCTCACGCCCGGGCCCTGCCTTCCACTATCCCTGCATCCATTCATATTTCACCACTTGTCCCTAGGCTCCACCTTGCAAATATACTCCCCACTCCTTAGATCATTCCACATCGTCGATCTCATTACCCAAGATCGGACAGCCCATAATGCATATCGCATAAAAATTTGCGATGGGTTTGATATTTCCCAACCCACATGAAATGGGAAATTTTTGCCTGCCATGCGATAGACGCTCTATGGTATCACACCCATTTCACCCAAAAACACAAACTTCTATATACCCGTGTGATAAACCACTTGTGGTTTTTGAAAACCATTTTTCCCTTTTGTGCCATAATTCAAATTTCCCTTCCTCCATTCGAATTTCCGTCTGGTTCTGCCTTCGGAACCCTGACTCCCACACCCTCTTCCCCTCTAAAATCACCTCCCAATAGCTCCAAACCCTGAAAAATGTAGTAAAGCCCTCCCATAGGTTTTAAATATTAACAGTTTGTGTTTGTGCAGGTTCTAATGGCAGAAAGTCTACCATCCCCTCCCACTGTCCAAAAGGAGTTAGATTAGACATTAGGTGATGATCCAATCATTTTATTCAAAATAAAAGGGACATAGGCCCTGCGTTAAGATCAACCCTCGATGAAACATGATCATCAATGGATCAAATGAACCTCCAACTACAAAGAGCGGCCTCCCCCTGCACAAAAAAGACACAAAAAATTATAGAAACAACAAAGAAAGAAAGCAGAAGAGTCAAAGGGCTAATCCTAATTAGAAGACAAAATAAAAAATGGTAAACCAATCAAAGCAGAAATTTAAAGAAAAGGCGGATTGATGAAGGTCAAAGAGAAAAATAAAACAGTGGAAAGATCAAAAGGATAAAGGAAAAAGATCAAGGGAAATAAAAGAAATAATTAAATTAACAGGATAGAAAGATCAAGCGGAATTGAACAAAATATGATAAAGAGTAGAAAGTAAAGGATAAAAATGGAGTTTAAGGCTTAAATACAGAGATTAAAGATAAAACAAAAGGAAGATTAACCCAAAGGAAATTCGAAATGACTCAACCTGTGGCAGTTACTCCTCTTAAGATATATTTTTGCCACCTAGTGCTTTGTTTCCTTCAATAAAGCATTAGGTAGTTATTGGGCTGAGTCAAAGATATTTTTATATGTCAAAAAGTTATTGTGAAAGTTCTAAATAAGCCTCAAATTCAAACATTTCACCTATTTTTCCTTATCAGTTAAGATAGGAGTTATTAAAATAGAGAAGTAGTTGCAGATATTCCTGCCTTGAGCCTTACATGGTCTTCAAGGTTACGAATGCAATTACTCTATAATAAATGATACTCAAACCATATCTTAGGCTTCACATCCTCATTTTAAGCATAAACACTACATCTTAACTCATTATATTGTTGGTGTTTGATGACTCTTTGAAGTAATACATAATCTCTTGGAAGTTGAAAGGAAATTGATGTCTTGGAACTTGTGGATGCCCTGATTTGTTTGTTGATGGAGGAGGCTAGATCATTGGTTGTTGGTGAAGTGCTTCTGATATTTTATTGTTATTTCCTGTTTCATTATGCTCCATATTTTCTATATGCAGTAGAGCAAAAGTTTTAGACTAAGAAATGTCTTTTAAAAGCACCTTAGTTCTGTTTGCTCTTCACTGCCTTAATGTTTTTTTCTAGTAGGACATTTTAGAGAATTCTTAATTTGTCTTAAGACCCCCTAAGCTTGTTTAATTCATAAATAGTTGAAGAAAATTGGTTTCAAGCATGATTTATGGTTTTCCTGGCTTACTTGCTACCACTTAAACAATGTTTTTTGAAGTCTCTCTCTAAAGTACCATTCTTTAAATTTTGCCAAAAAGGTTTTCTTCCGATCATACCCTTTGTACTTTCTTGACTAATTGTTTTAGAGAACTTTATAGCTATGATCTAGGATTTTTAGGAGTTCCCTCTTCTTGATTACAGTTATCTGTGTGTCTTAAGTGTTTTCTTTCCTTGAAGGTGAAATCACTAGAAGTTAAATGATTTTCTCGCCTTCTATATTTCATTGGAAAAGTTTGTCTTGGATAATTATCAACTCATACAATTTATAGTTTTCTCTGTCTATTGAGTGCCCCTACATGCTTTGAGATTTTTTTAAGTCCCTTTGTTGAGAAGTACATATGATGAAGGATTCTTGATTTCCCTTTACCCTACTTTTCATTCTTACAATTAGTGTCCATCCCATTACCCTAAAACCTTTGAAGATCCATTGTCCTAGTTAGACTTTCCCTATGATACTCCCCGATCCATTGATGAACTTATCATGAATTTCATTTGACTCCGTTGCCGAATGACTTAAATATTTCCTCATTCTACCTATTCTGCTTTGATCATCATACCCAAACCAAAACAAACAACAAAACCTCATACTTAATAACTAGCCTAAAATCAACACTTAAAAGCAAACAAGTTCATATCTTTGCAAAAAAAGAGAGAGATCCCTCTCTGAGTCTAGGAAGGCTAGGTCCTAGGACTCTAAAGACTGGTTTTGATGTTGCCTTGTCATTTTGTTTACCAATATTCCAAATCCGAGGACCACAACACAACCAATGCCTCATCCTCGTCCTTCTCGTCTTCCTTGGAATCCTCCTCGACCAACATGATGACCCTGATCCTCATGTGATTTTCCTTAGCTTCCATTCTATAATTACTTGCAGTGTGTCCTAGCATTAAATCATAATTTTAACAATTCATCTCATCATACCTCGCTGATCTACAAAAGTTACAAAACAACTACTTCTAAGTATGTACATACTTCTATAAAAAATAGCACTCCTTTGAGCGATGTTGACCTGAAATTTTACATATGTCACACCATACATTCGATCCTAGATTCAATGGATTTGGTGCTCCACTAGCGAGGTAATCTCTGAATATGGGGAATTTCTCCTTATATTGGCCTTCTTCCTTACAGTTTATACACCATACTTCTGATCGAATATCTAGCATGACTTCCTTGCATTTCTTCAGATCCTGCAGCTCCAAATGAAAACCTTTTAATTGGCTCTAAATATGATGTACTCCTACATGTGTATCTGCGACTGGTGAAGCTTCCAATTTCATCACAATTTCCAGAGCGTCAAAATGTGGTGACATATTGCGTTGTGTCAAAAGTAGTCTGATATGTGGTAATAACACAACTATAATCCACTCCTGATGCTATTCTTTAGGAAAGCTAAAGATCACTTGTCCCTATTATCCTTCCGTATTCTACAGTTTCACTAGGTGACCATGGATTTATCTACAAACTACTGAAGATAGAATTGCTTGACTGTCATCTATCTTCAGAAATCTCACTACCTTCATTATCTCCATGAAACCTTCTTCACTATATCTCATTTTTCCTTCTCTGAATTTCCCTCCTACTCTGAGAAACTTATGATTGGGCTTAAAACCTCTCATTCTCAGCTTTTTTCCCTACCCAAAGACCCACTTTAATTTCTAAAAACCCCATTAGCCCACTCACCTTCATCATTCTTTCTTATTCACATTAAAAAATGTAAAAAGGTTTTTTTACATTGTTTTAAATAAAAAATGATAATATTCGGGCCCCATTGTTTCATAACTAAAACACTTTTTTTATATTAAATTACCTGACACCCCGTTATATCCATAACCCCACTTTAAAAGCCTTATTCCCGTGACCTATGACACTTAAAACCAACCATGATAATAAGCGCTTCTCGCTTGTTATTTAACCCAGTATCCTTCTTATTAAGCCCCCACCCTTATAAACAAGACCCCATGATTATACAACCTTGCATCATATCCTTAGAATAAGCACCTCCTCTTATTTATTTACCCAAGCCCACCGTTTTACTTTCTAGTCATTTCAAATCCCTCGACCATCGTCGAACTCGCTCATCTTGATCTAACGGCCCCAAACCTTTGTCGCACATCTAAAGGCATAGGGGTTAACCATTCCAAACCTCATGAAATGAGTGGTTTTACCATTTTTACCCTCCGCCATGGGGCACCTGATCAATGAAATCACATCCATCCACTCAAACTCGCTTATCGCCTTTGCTCCACGTGAAAACCACCTCCCTCACATGCGAAAACTGCCCTTCTCCCTACCACAAAAACCCGATACCACTGCACTATTTAAACACTCCAAAGGCCTGTGCCTTTGTGATGAAGCCCTGCAGCCACCATGAAAATTTACAAGCACTCCTAAAGCCCGAAAATGACAAAATGAATGCAGAAAACCACTCAAGTGCAAGACTTAAAATTTACACTTTTTTGTATTATGCAAGTGGTCATGGCGGAAATGCATAAATATCATTCTGAGGGTCCAAAAAATATTTAAACAAACTTCCTAGGTGACGACCTAACTAGTTTTTCCATCCAAAGGACTAGGAGCACCAATTCAAGCTTAAACATCAATGGATCATGACCATTGGTGGTAATTTAAATGCACCAAACCGGAAAAAAATTCTCCACTATGCAGCAAATTGTAAACATAGTTACAGGCAGAGGAAGAAAACAATTAAAAAATTGTGACAGTGAAGGTTAACATGATTAAAGGGTTAATCAAACGATTAAATATCAGAAGGCAAGGATTAAGAACAAAACTCAGCAAAGGAAGATTTAGAAAGTGATAAAAAACAGAAAGGTAGTTTAGATCAATTAGATAGAAGAAAACAAAGTTTAAAGGCCAAATCAAGAAAATATTGACACAAAAGCTGATACGAATGACTAAGCAAACAACATTTACTTCTTCAGGGATAGATTTTTCCACCTACAACCTCATTTCACCTCAATAAAGGCAATCACAGTTATTACAGCAGTCAGAGGTATTTCTCAGCTACTCAACAATTATTGAAAAAGTTAATGAAAAAGCCTTAATGTCTAACATTTCCGAAAGTTAGCTGAAACAATTAAGTTACAAGTTATTATTATAGTGAGTCAATCTTAGATATTTTTCCTTGGGCCATGCATGGTCTCAAAGGTCAAAAATGAATTAACTCTGTAATAAATACAAATATGAAACCCTATATTAGGGAAACCTCCTCATTTTGTAGTTAAATACTGCATATATTATCTATTTTTAGTGTTAGCTGGTTGGATACCTGATTATTGGATTGAGCTGCTAGGCTAGATGTGATAAAAATCTGAGTTGCAGATATTTGTTGTACTGGAGTATTGTAACTATTTTGAACATCAGTAATAAAATCATGTTCATAGGATTCTTGAGCTATGTTAATGGTGAAGTTATCCTTCTTTATCAATGTTTTCCTTCTGTTTTCCAATTTGTCCATTATTTCTCTATAAAAGAACAAAAAATTTAGATTAGGATATGTTGTCTTAGCACCCTGATTCTATATGTTTCCTTTATCTTAATGTTTTCTTTTGCAAGGTCTTATTAGAGAATTCTTAATTTCTCTCTAGTTCCACATAGCTTGTTGCCTTAAAATTGATTCATTAAAGTACAACCAAAGAAGTCTATTATATGCCTTGTCCTTTGGTATTGCCTAGAATATTGTTTTTAAGGCCTTACTTTGAAGTTTACTTAGTAGAGTCCAGCCAAAGAATTCTATGGTATGCCATATCCTTTGGTTTGTCTCAAATTATTGCTGCAAAGGTCTGTTTAGTTGATTAAAGAATTCTTAATTTCTCTTTGATTATACTAACTGTTATCTTAAATGTTTTCTTTGTTTGAAAGTGATCCTAGGATTACTGGATTGTTGTCTTAAAGGTTTTCTTACTAAAGTCTAGCCAAAGAAGTCTATGGTGTGCCCTGTCCTTTGGTTTTTCTTAAACAGATACCTAAAGGCTTTTCTTGTTAAAGTAGATTTAAAGGATTCGTAATTGACCTTTGGTTTTGATATTTTCACAACTCACTGTCATTTCATATTCCATCTAATATAAGAGATCCACTTGATATAGTTAGATTTCCATATGAAGTCCCTTGTAGAGATGATAAACAATTAAATCATTTTATGACTCCATAGCCCAATGGATTAATGCTTCCCATAGTCTATCTATCCAACTGAAACATCCCATCACTTAATCACACCATAAATTGATCTATCAACCAATAAAAAGAAAGAAAACAATCCCAAACTTCACAACTAGCCTAAAATCAGAAAAGAAAAGCATAAAGACATATCATCTTACAAACACTCAAACAGAGAGAGCCCTCTCTGAGTCCAGGAAGGCTAGGTCCTTGGACTCCAAAGTGGTTTGATGTGGTTCCCTGCAGAGTTGTTCTTTTCAATCTTGCAAATCATGGGGGGAAAACAATCCAATTAACATTTTAAATCTTATATCCAACTCCCAAATAAATTCATTTACTAGTTTCTTCATATCCTTTAGTTTAGTAATACACTATGATTGTGATTTTGGTTTCTTAAATTTTGTAGTCAGTTATTTTGTCGTATCAAATAGTGAAGCAACCTAATTTATCGTAGAATAGTTAATGTATTGTGCCAACTCTCTTTCCTGCATCGTCGTGACAATTTGTGCTTTCTTTATATCTTCATCATTAATCTGTCTTTCTTTCCATACTTCTTTAGCTACAAACCAAAATTTCTTAGGATCCTCTAATCTGATTCCTCTAAAGATAGGTAACTTGATATCATTGGACATGTTTCCCATGGGTGGGGCAGGGGTTGGTGGAGGTATAGGGGGAGGGGGATGGGGATGGGGGGTAACGGGAGTAGCGGGATGGGGAATCCCAAAGATTCCTTGATTATTTTCAACTCCTAACTATGAAGAACCTATAGGGGTTCCAGGGTTACTACAATTTCTTCTTCGCTTTCAGATTCTAACAAGCGACTGAAATAAGTATCAATGAAGCTCTCACAATCTACCATGTATCGCTTTCCACTTTGCATAGCTCCATACTTACCTCTTCGAAGCATTAATCTGATTGCATCTGTAGTATGCCAATTTCACATAAAAGTATTTTAATCCACAATTTCAGTGAATTTAGATACTTACCTCGCGAACTATTGAAAAATATTCTCTCAACTTCGTTTTAAGATACATATGTGTGTATCGTGAACTTAGTGATAAATCCTCCCAAAATATTTTCAATCCATAAATAAATAGCTCTTGATATGCTGTTATCGGTATCCTTGAGTCGCTCTAATAATTTAGGGTTCCACATAGTACACTCATCATTCTTAAAACAGGTCTTCTTCTCAGTCAACCTTCATAACCATTCATGTAATTCATTTACAAATTTCATGAGGAAAATCTTGTGTTATTCCGTGAAAATATACCTCTGCAGCCAAGCTTCAATCGACAATAAAAAATTTATATTTTCTTGAAATGGGAACTTTCACACTTTCAGATCTAGCCAATATTGTATTTCCTTCCTTTATGGATGCAACATCGACATTTACATCAAACATATCCCGGTCCTGAGAACAGAGCCAATTTTTGGGTCTGTTTTGGGCTTGACCCAGGTTTAGAGTTAGCTACGCACCAACAAAACCCTCTATTACGGGTGCTTTCGGTAATGATCTACGGCGCGGATCACAATGTCACCTCAGAAAATATTGGGGGATGTCAAAACCAGGATTTTTCATCCATAGGGATAATGGGGTGTGGATCTACTGCTAAACTTATTCCTTATGCTTATTCAAAATTACACAGATGCATCTATCTCCTTTAATAATCTACACTTCATTTATCAATCAATACTTGTGTGCATTGCACCTTTTTTATTAAAACACAACATAAAGCACATAAAGAACTTCACAATGTACATATTAAGAAAATACAATGCATGAATACAAAAATTCCTTCAAAACTCTTCTTCTTTCTTATGATAAGTCTATTCAATACATTCACTTCTTCGACCTACACACATAGCTGTAGGTGGTTTGCGTACAAAGTTGCAGACTCTTCAAGGCCTCCATGCACATAGTCGTGGAGCCTTCCTAAGGCCCAAAATAGACTAAATATATAGATCAAGTGATTTTTCTCATCAACTATTACCTTCTACTTCAACAAATCCTTTACATCACTTTGTATAGCTCTATATACAAACAAAACCATGGTCTAGATACCATGTGCAGACAAAATAATAGAAGAAAACCGTTTACTCATTACAAAATAAGGGGCTTCAACACACCCTTAAGCCCCTAAACACCGTGTTGTAGAAATATGTCCGCAGTTCTATGCACTCCACTCCTCAAGTTTCAGAGTGTTTTGATAAAAAATGAACCAAGTTGGGCCATTACCAACAATTATTACATGTTTTTTTCATATAATTCTCTCTTGTGCTTAGTTATTTTGTCTTATAACATGTGTTTTTCATCATACTAAGTATACAAATGACATGTGTTTATCATACATGCTAGCTATAATGCATAATGATCCCTCATACTTGGTTATTTTGTCTTATGACATGTGTTTTTCATGCATATTAAGTATAGCTATGAAATTTTTTCTTCATGCATACTAGGTATAACATAAAATTCTTCCTCCTATTTTGTGAGATGACTGGAAGGATTTGAGGGCATAAAACTTGCATAGGAATGTTGTGCATGAATAGATGAAAATAAATATTGTTCCTTTTAAAAAGATACATATGAATCTTGTCCATACAAGAATAAGAACACATGCTTGTTCCTAAAAGGATTATGTGTGCATTGAAGTAAGGGTGATTACGTTAAAAGAAAAACCCATGTTTGCATGCACAATATATAGTTATGTTGTTATAGAAAATATGTTTTTGAGTGTATATAAAAAAAGTTACTTTGTTAATTTTCTTGAAAATAATAACCTCTTGAAAATATTGCATCGCTAGATGAGTTATGTTAACTTCTTGACTTACGTGTATAAAATGTTAGGTTAACCTTGTTATGTTTGCCTAGTTTTATGCATAAAAGATGGTTATCTATGATAATTTATTGAAAAGTAAGCATGATAAAATACATGTAGAAAGATAACGAAACTATATTATATTAACTTCCTTTTGAAAATAAGTATGTATTTGTTTACATGAAAATAATAGTTAATAATGGCAGAAGTCTAAGAAAGGAATATGTATTGGGTATATTAAAGAATAACTATTATGATAAGCTCTTGCATTCAAAAAGAATAACCATTGCATTATAGATATATTGTTTTTCATGGATAGAATAAATATTGAGCTATGTTTCTTAAGGAAGAATTACATGTGATTACTTAATGCTATCATAATTATTATGTTAAATTCTTTAAAATGATATTATGTATATGCATGAAATATTTGTATTAGATTTCATTGGAAATAATATACAGTTGTATGTGAAAAATTATAGCATGTTGGGTTAGGCTACACTGGGAAAGAAGATGGATTACATGCATAAAATCCATAGTAATGTGTTGTTTTCCTTGGAATATACATGTGGGTAATGTTGGTATAATATTTCGAAAATAATACATGCATTTTTATGGTTTATTTTCTTAGTTTTATGGAAAATAAAGCGTGTTTTTGCATGCCTTATTATGCTATAATTTCCTCAGAAAGGAAACATGTGTTTGCATCATTTATTGTGTTAAGAATTCCTTTGGGAAGATTATTTTGGAGACTATATACATTTTCATGCATAGGAATAACATTCGTTGTTATTAGCTTTTTTTATGTATTTGCATGCACCAAAACTAATAGTTGAAGGGTTAGTTATTTTGATAAAATTTATGTAATTCACATGCACAAAGATCGTAATTGATGTATTATTTTATTTTAATGAAATGTTTGGCAACTGTAGCTACTTGTATTGCAAGAATGTGTGCTTATGCGAGGAAAATATTAGTTATTGAGATTGCTTATAACTAGCACATATGCAGTGTTTTTAAAGGAAGCATGTCATGATATTTTACTTGCATGTCATGAATGTACATGAATAGATGAAAAATCATCACTAGTATAGATTTGTGAATGGGTTGATTAATACTTGATGAATTTTAACATCAATGTATGCTAAAGAAAACAATAGTAGGAAATGATGGTGACTTGCACAAAGGATATATTATGCTTAACATGGTGCCATGCAAATAATTAATGGCTCATGCAAATGAGTGTGAGTTGTAGGATGGTCCATTATAGGTAAAACCATGCCACCAAGATATGGAGATTGAATATTAGTGAGTAAATTCTATCATAATGATTGTAATGGCTTAAGATAGATATTTGTATTTAAACAATATTTCCTTGTAATATTTATAACAATGGTTAAGGGATGGTGTCCCTTATAAGCGATTGAGTGAGGGGTGAACACCCTAATGAGCATTTAATAATAAAATTAAATGTTTTCTAGTTTTCACCCTACGGGGGTTTCCAGGGTATATCAGTGTTTAATGATGTGATTTCTTATTGTGGCAGTTTGATGATGTATATTCCTTGCATGATATGATGTTGATAATTTCGAGTATGTGATTAATTACTCTGGATAAAGGAATCATGAAATGAATAAAAGGTTACATTATACATTTTATGTTAATATACTACAATAGTGGTTGTTAATGGTTATGCAACTTACTATTCCTCTACTAAAGTTACTATATGAACTAATGAATAGTATATCTAATGATTAATGAGGAATATTTTATAGTGATTTGGATAGATACCCGTGAGTAATTTGGATAAAAACTTTCTAACTCGCCACATTTCCATGTAACCTTATCGAGGTATGTTACAAGTGGTATCAGAGCTAAAGGTTGTAGCACTGGCACCTTGAACAATTTTTAAGAAAAAGGAAATCGTGGTATCTATTTAACAATCTACATATTAAATATGCAGTTGCCTGATTTTGACATGAACTGTGTGATTCATGTTTATAACTGCATTTAAGAGTAGTAAGTAATAAATTTTGTTGTAAAAATATATTCATGATATTTGAATCCTATTGAGGATAAAAGAAAATAAAATCGTTGTTTCACTTATGAACAACCAGAGTACTCACTAGGGAAAGCGAGAGTTGACTATCAACATTTTCATATATGATAGATTACTCATACATTTAATGAACATAACTAAACTTACCATTCAGTACTTAAAAATTTTGAATGTGTATAGTGATGGTGTGTGAAAATGATGCATGAATGCAAAATATGGGGAAATTATTTGAATAGGATTATAGAGAATTTTAAAATGAAATTGGATGAACCCTTTTAGATGTTAAAACTACACGATGAGTCAAGTAGTGAGACTTGACTATAATGGCTAGTTGATAAATGAGTTGTGTCATGGTTGAATTAATATTATTATTATCATTGATTAGTTAATTATGAATGACTAACTAATAAAACTTATATGGATGAATTGGTATTGATTAAAGCTTATTGCAAGTTTTGAACAAGTGATTATGGTAGTTACTTCATGTGTTAGTCTGTTGGTAAGAGAACACTGTGGGAATTGGATATGTTTGGACTATTACCCTAATGGTTATTGACATATAAACAGTAATGCATATTTTTATATATGTATACATGAAACTAAAATTATTGAAAAAGTGAATTCATGTTTAGACAATGCATATTTATGACTAGTGTTGTTGATGAGATTAATCATGGGTAGCTTAATGGCAACAAGAAAACTTGTGAAATTAAAACATTACAGTGCAAATTGCAACCGTAAATGAAAAATTATAATGTTATTATTTGCATGATTATGTTATTTGGAAAATCATAATGTACACAACCTATATGTCAGTTATGTTCATTGTTTCCTACCAATCTAGATATCGTGGACTCATGCCAAGTATGATGTATGATATACATACAATTTTATTTTTCTTGATGAATAATAAGAGTATGGTTTTGTTTTGTTTCTATAAATTTTAATAATGGCTTATATGATGAAAAGTAGAACCTGCATATTTTGTAGCTATAAATTCTTATGACTATTCATCAAAACATTAGTGTTCTTTTAATGGTATTAATTGGAAATGAAAATTCTTCATTTTGAAGAGGAAGTATCCCATTTTTTTATTGTTTATGTTGTTATATCACGAGTAAATGTAATATCCATAAAACACTGCACACATGTAAAATATTTTAACTTACAGGTTTGAACTTCGTCATTTAATAAGGTGAATATGGTGGAAATTTATATGTTGGAATTTACTACTATTTTTTTAAAAAGATTATTTTTATTTACCATGAAGTGAGTTAGGTTTTATTTAGTTGCAAATCAACCATTTATGTACTAAATTCTTTCCTTTCGGAGAGGATAGTCAAGCCACTCATCGAACCTGCATCAACAACTACCGTACAATAATTTTTCAATGAATTAGAAGAAAATATTGTTTCCACGAGGGTTTGGAGAGATATCTTTTCCACCACTACCTTGAAGCAGAGCGTGCATCCAACTTTGTAGATGAATTTATATGGTGAATACAGGGGATTTATATGGTGAATACATGGGTTTTATCTCTATATACTACTTGGTAATATGCAAGTAAACAAGAATCGCTTCTTCTCCGACTAGACAACACCTTCCAAAACATCAAATGAAACACAATAATAATCACGTGGTGGCATTCTTTGGACTCGAGGTTGCTATGATGGGCTTTTTTGCATAGGTTGTGAGTCCTATCTATGGAAAACACCATAAAAGGATCGACCATTTGAGAGATAAGTACCTATCATATCTTCTTAAAAGCATAGGTATTGAAACATGAAATGGTAATAACTAATTTAAGAAATCCAAGCTATTTTCTTGAAAATGAATGTATAATAAAGAGGGCAATTCTTGATATATTTTCATAGGTGGTGAGAAAGAAAGACAAAAAGTTAATTAGATTAATTTTCTTGGATGGTTTTTAATATATATATATATATATATATATAGAGAGAGAGAGAGAGAGAGAGAGAGAGAAATTACCCATGTTGTTTATTTAAAGACTGGAAGGATTTGAGTGCATAAAACTTGCATAGGAATGTTGTGCATGAATAGATGAAAATAAATCTCTCATGCTTGGTTATTTCATCTCATGAGATTTGTTTTTCATGCATATTTTGTATAGATATGAAATGTTTTTTCCATGCATACTAGGTATATCATGGAATGCTCCCTCATGGTTTGTCACATGGTGAAGTTTGTTTTGTTGGATGATCAAGGTCATTCAACAACCTGGCTCATATTTTTAATTTCTAATAAAATAGAAAACCTTTAACAAAGCACCCCTTGGAGCCCATGGGTAAGAGTAAAATATCCAAGACCATATACTTATATGAGCTCATCATCTTACTGGTAAGAATTGAACTTGGGAAAGGAAGATAACAATCATTCCCCCTAGCCAACTAAAATATACCCAATTGAACTTAAAATTTACAACATTGTTTATTTATTTTTATATATTATAATAACAAATAATAACTATTGAAACTATAGAATTGATAATTCAATATTATTATTTATTAAATTGTTTCAATATATAATTAACACTATATTATCACTCAATTATTTAATCACAAGACTAATAGATTATTTATATCTATGTATCATATTTAGATTTTATAATAAAATAATAATAAAATTAACATTGCAATATATGTTCCATATTAATTTGTAAACTATCATAGGTAAATAAATTAAATAGATGGTAAACATCAATAAGAATAAAAACACTCATCTCCTAATGCATCTCAAATTATCAAAAAAGAAGAAGACTAAATTATAAGTTTGTTTTAGATTATTATAATTGATTATATATTCATCCCCAATTTATCATGCAAGTTATTAATCAAGCTTTGTTACAATATCATGGCTTAATTATTTTGATAGGCGTGTCTCTTTTGAAATAGGGCTTCCATAATTTTAATTTAATTACCTATAAAAAATGGCTTCCAAAATTTTAATTTGATTATCAATAATTATTAGTTGAGTGGTAAGGATTTAACCTCATTAGAATATTCTAAGATATTCCTTCCATAATTTTCATTTAATTACCTATAAAAAATGGCTTCCAAAATTTTAATTTAATTATCAATAACTTTTAGGTGAGTGGTAGGGATTTAACCTCATCAGAATATTCTAAGATATTCCTAGTAGCATTTACAAATCAAAGATTGAGATTTATCTCCAAAGTGGTTTAGTCCTTTTTATCTTTTTAATTAAATTAAATTCATTAAAACAAAAATGACATATCAACAAAATGTCATATGAAATGAATTGCCGTTATTTTAGCATGTGGTATTGACCCATAGTATTGTAAGAAAAGATATTTATAGATTAAAAATATCCACGATAAAATGGAGTGAATCTTCATGGTCCAGAATCTTGTTACATGTTGTTATATATATATATATATATCTTAATTCTTTGATGTTTATCATAAAGTAGTGTCTATCAACATTCACCAATCATTTACTCTATAAACATACTTTGTTACAATAATCAAATTAAAATTCTGAAAATTTATTCAAAATAAATAAACCTCTCAACCCATAAACATTTTCAACATAATCATATTATTTATTAATTATATTATTACCACTGATAATGCAATTAGTATTATTATAATTCACTAGATTGTTTAAAAACATAACGAACAGTATATTATCCCTAAAATGTTTTCCCTCATTCAAATGAAAGAAGTATAATTGGGAGAACTTTTTAAAATGTGGAGAATTCTTGGATGTGACTGGCGTCACATTAAGTCAAATGGAATAATTCAAAATCTCCATTCTGTACCATTTTTGCCCTGACTTTTTGCCATTTTTGCCATTGTACAGTCTTCCGTTATCACATATTTATAATTTCTGCTCCGACTACTAAATTGATAAGAAGACGGGGATTTGACGGCACCGTCGAATATAAGAGCCCCACTTTTTGCCATGACTTTCTAAATTGATAACAACACGCTCATCCGACGGGGCCGTCGAATCTAGTGTCCTACTTCACATCCACCACTTATTTCAGATTTTATTTTTGGATGTTCTCATAAAATAGAAAATTTATGAAAAGAATAGAAAATTTGGTAGTATATTGAGGAAATTTGGTGCAAATTTTTAGAAATTTAGATTATAATAATTAAATATCAAAATTTTGAATACCTTCAAGTTTTTGTTAGTTATATTTACAACATAAAAAATGATTCAAACACACTAACTATTAAAATTCATGGAAAAAAAATAAAAAATAAAAAAAATTAACTATCTAAATTCTTTTACAATGACATGAACGAGCTGCATTTCTTTGTCTGTGCAACGACACACTAAACCCAAACTAGATAAAAATGAAATGGAGCACATCTTAAAAAAACACCCATCGTCAACTTGTTCGAGTTAATCTGTTTTAGCGTGTTCGAGTTGATGACCCCCACATATATATATATCTCGGTGGGAATGGAATGGTTGTTTGACTTCTTGGAATGGTATGTTGTCTTGTCTAAACTTCGTTGGAATTTTATGCTATGACATGCCTGCTTCCAATACTGTTATCTTTTATAACTCTTCCAAACAACAATATCTTTTTTTAACTCTTCATAACAACAAATAAATACGGCACGTGAAAACAACAAATACCAATATAGCTTTTGATCTATAATATATAGAAAATTCAAATATCTTTTGCATTATATTCCGAGTTTTAATACAGAAGAGTAAGGATTGCTGTCGATCAAATTTTTTGAATATATCAAGCATGGAAATTACTTATAAATATCGTAATTTTTAAATTAATAATAACTTTTCAGTATACTTTAATATTTGAGATATTACCAATTCCAAATCAAACGGCAAAGAATCTATAAACGTTGCATAGTGTCCATAATTTAATTTTAAGATAGAGTTTGGGATAAACACAGACTTTGCCTACCATACTGAGATTTTGAGATAAACATAGATTGCACTCAATGTGGCTATCTCTGAGCTTGTGAGAAAAATGTGTTCCAGTCTTTACTCACATCACGCACTTTGCAAGCTTTACTTATGGGTCATACTATTTTACATAAAGCACTAATCTATGAGTTATCATAATCGGATTGAATTGTTTTAAAGTTTTTTTTGTTTTTAAGAAATAATAGAAATGGAGTTATCTACCTATTGTATTGGTTTTTTTTAAGCTATTCACTAGAAATAATAGAAATGGAGTTATCTATTAGAAATAATAGATATGTTTTTTCTTTTTGTTTAGGTGAAATAGCAAATTTTCAATTATTTTGAGAATTTGCACGTAATTTTTCAATGTTGGTGATGGATCTCAATTTTTATAAAACTAGATTATTTATAAGTTTCATTTAGAAAATAAATCTATTTCACAATTAGTTATGGAAATCTCAAATGTTCAATTACAATAGCTCCAATGTATTAGATAAATTCACACTTAAATCTAAACAAGATTATGTTTTGGTATTTTAGGTGATCGTGGTAGAGCTCTCGATCCTTCTTACTTGTGGAAAGGTAATAAATCTATTGAAAATGCATTCCTCACATATTATTATTTTGTGTCTTTCTATTTAAAAGCAAGTTTAAATTTATTTTATTATTTATAAAATTTTCTTTCAATCCAATTCAACACATTGAAAGTTGAAATAAATTGTTTCTCTTCAAAAAGTATTACAAGTAATGGATTTGAACGATATAATTAACAAACTTTCTAAAATTGAAATTTTGAAATTACATAAACTGCACTATTTGTTACTTTGGAGGTAGCATTGATGCTATTAAATATGTCTCTTCTTTCTAAAATAATATAATTATCTACGTTTGTGCTTTTACTTAGAAAGTAAGATTGTTGTGATTAAATATATTTGTTTTTTCCAAAATAATATAAACATATCAAGATAGACTAAAGTAAAAAAGTACGAAATAACAATCATTAATCAAATACTTTATATTTAAATAATAGATATAAATAAATATTAGATATACCAAATTCAACTTAAAAAAATTCTTAATCCAGGAAAACATTTCTCCTAATTAAAAAATTTTAAAAAATATTTATATGAACAGTTAGAAAATAACAAACATAGATAAAATACGGACATAAATAAATATTAAATATCATGCTGTACACAACTATAAAGTTAATATAAAATCATTCTCCTGACTACGTAACACCATATTTCGGAGTACGTAACACCATAATACTGAGATTTCTTCACTAACAACCCTTTTGATGTCGGCAATCTAATTGAAAGCCCAATTAGGTAACTGTTATAACACCCTCCAATCCGATTTGGAACCAGAGATAACGTCAAATACTAATAAAACCGGGTGTAGGCTTGAAATACTTCCTCCTTACTTCAGTGTTCGGGGTGGTAGTCGAACATGCCCTTTATAATATCTAACTTAATTAATACTAATATCAGCACAATTAATGCTATTATATAAGTGATTTGAAAACAAAAGGAAGGCTGTATTTTTATGATAAAATTAAGAATATAATTATCTCTCCTCTTATTAAATTAATTTAGGAAATTAAATATCTAGTTAAAATATATGGTATAAATATTTTTTGATTAATATTTAAGCTTGCATAATTTTAATAAAATAATAAAATAGAAAATAAAATATATTTTTGTTTAAAGTATGGAATCTATATATATCTTGAATTTCAAATATATTATGTATTTAGAAGAATCAAATTTTAAGAGATTTTTTTAATATAAAATTTTAGTAAAACTTTTAGAGTTATCAAATCTTTCATTTTTCAATAATATTATTTATATTTATATAAATTAAAGAAGTATTATTTTTTAATCTTATATCATTATAATATATATAATTATCTATATATCATATTCTATATTCAAGTTCAATTCCGTGCTAGTAACATAATGATGACAATTGTGTTTATACAATGTTATACTCATGCTCACTAGAGTTTCTTTGAAAAAAATTATGTAAATATGCAATAATTTTCTTTGAGATGTTTTATAATTTTTTGAATATATATATATATATATATATATATATATATATATATATATATATATATATATATATATATATATATATATATATATATGTTATAAAACAGTGTGGATATAGTTATTAGGCTGAATTATTATTATTTAAATTTATTTTTATATGAATAATTTGTTTTTAATTTTATTAATAAAAACAAAATTCTAATATAATAAATTGAATTGAATTAATTTATTAATTTATTCCTTTTTAATTGAATAAAACTTATATTATCATCATAATTATTATTATTATTATTGATATAGTACTTTATGAACACTACAATTTTTTTTTAATTTTTTTTATTTATTTTTTATTTTTTTAATTTATGTTGGTTCAACTAAGAATTAAAGTTTAATATGTAGCTACGTTTTAATACAAGTAATTAAATTAAATTATATATATATAATTTTAAAAATAATATATAATTTTACACAAAATTAACGATGATGGAGATGATTGTATTACTATTATTCATGTAGTATATATAAGGCATGGCAGGCATTAAGACAAATAATCTAGAATTTTAATTCTTGAGAATCTTATTTCTCTTCTAAAAAACAAGGGAAAGAAGCACACCAAAGTCACTATAGTTGAACTGACTTAACAAGTCAAGAAGATTGGAAGTGTGTCAGGCATTGGTGAAATAATAGCGGATGTGAATAAGGGCTAGACAAACTAAAATAAAGTTCTTTTCATCTTCCACCATATTAGTATCGCAAAGCTGAAAATTTCTATCGTTCGAGGGATTCTTTAGATTACACCACCTCCCGGTTTCACTTCGAAGCTCATGAAAATTTGTTCTAATCTCATAAATGCTCATCTTTTTCATCGATAGTCAAAATGGAAAGATAATTTCGGTTCTCAAGGGTGGTTTTGATCACCTCCTTATAATATCTTAGCTTCCTTTTACCCTCTATCTCCTTATCATCTCATAGATTAATACTTAAATTTGGATTTGATAGTATCTTTGACACTATCCTTGCTTCCCAAGATGATCTCCTCATTTATCCCCTGATGGTTGAGCCAAGACTGGGTATCCTTATGCCACCCACGCTTGAGGAGAAGGTCGGGGTTTTGACTAAAGTTAGAAGAAATTCTAGGAATCCTTTCAGATTCCATGTTGTAAAGCTTAGTCTTATACATTAGATACTTAAACATAGCCCTGGTTTCAATATGGGAGAGACCAACATCAATAAGGAGGATAAGATAGGGGGTATTTCCCTCGATATTGAGATTGTATGTTATGAATTTCTTTTAAATTATCTCAATATTTCTCCACGACTCTCTAGATATATTGCAACCCCAAACTTCACAACCATATAGGATAACAAGGGTGACAAGGGTCTCAAAGAGGAACCTTTTTTTACTGCAAATAAAAAGATCGAAAACCTTGAAATTTTTTTCAAACACATAAAAAGCTTCCCAACCTCCAATAATCCTTTTCTCAATGTTGTAATTCCAATTGAGATGATATGGATTGTCAATACCCAAATATTTATAAGAAGAGACCTGATCCAAGAAATTTTTATCATACATGGAATTTCCATGGGTGATCCTTTTTTATTTAACTATCACGATTTTAGTCTTGTTAATATTAAACTATCATACCCATCTTGGAGCAATAGTGTTGAACATGCTTACGTTGTTTTTCTAGGTCCTCATGGTTTCTAGCAAGAAGAACAATATCATCGGCATAGAGGACAAGAGTAATCATAATACCAAAAAGGGTAGGGTACAATATCATCGCACAATTTCCAAATTCTCCTCTAGCTTATCGATGTAAATACCAAAAAGGGTAGGGTAAGGGGGACATCCTTGCTTAACCCTGATATTGCATTTAATATTTTTAGACCACCCTTGGTTGATCTTAAGCTTGGAAACAATCGTCTCGTAGAGGAAAATCACAACATTATTGATCTCAGGATGAAATGTTATCTCATAAAGTATTTTCCAAAGCTTATCCTGGGGAACAATCTCAAATTTTTTTCTAAAGTCCACAAAGAAGCAAAAGAGATAAAATTTTCTGTTGCAACATTCCTCGGAAATGATCATGACAGTGACAAGGTGGTCGATATTCAAATGTTATATCCTAAAACCAGCTTGCCTTTTACCTATTTTACCATGGATTTCAAGTAAATGGATAATATTCTTATCTAGAATGAGACCATAAAGCTTGGATAAGATGTGGCTAATCATAATGATGTCGTAGGTAGAGGGAACAATTTTGTCCCCATTTTTTAAGATAGGCACAATATAACTTTGTGTCCAATGCCTAGCGAAGCCATGATTTACAACCAAATTGAAAAGCTTGTGGAGATGAGGAATGAGGATAGATGATCCTATCTTTAACATCTCACCTTGACATATTTCAATATCTTTATCTTTCCAACTAGCAATCTTATTAATCCTAGACTCAACGTCATCAAGAGGAAAGATATCTTCCTTAATAGTAGTGTAAACAATGTTGTCCATGGTGTCCGAAGACTCATACAAATTTTTAAGATAGGTTTCCCCCTTTTCTAAGGGGATAGAATGATTATTTTTAGATTTATGAACAACCACATTATGCCAAAAATTTCTGGGCACAACTTTAGAAAAGTGAAGAAGATGTTCTTGTCTCTTGTTAATATATGGTCACTTCTCTTTAATGAGGGTTTTGTATATACTAATATTTATGATCTTTACAATTTCGTTAGGAGCACCTTGAATAGTTTTCCTAATACTTTTACAGTCTTTTTCATACCAAAGGTTGAAAGTTCTATTTAACATTCTTCTATGAAAGCTCATTGCAGAACTTGTTAATGGTGGTGGAAAGGGTAGTAGTAAAATTTTGATAAATTCGATCAATATTGTAATTATAAGTCAAGGAACTTAAATCCATTTTTAACTCGTTTAAGAAAAGGTTGATATTACTTTGATTGAAACAATTGTGTCTTTGGCTTTCACTAGTATCCTGCATGTGGCTGGTATGCATGACAATATTGAGGGTTAAATACAAATGCCTGTGGTTAAAGTCATGCTCAAAATATTCAAGAAGCTCAAAGTTGGTTATACGGTTAAGGATATGGGTGTCTGAAATTGCATAGTCCACAACACTATTGCCCAACCCATGTAAATGGGGCATCTGGCTAGAGGAAGGCCACTTGTCAATACCATTACAGATAATTATTTCTTGGGAACTACAAAGCTTGAGGATCCCGGTGCCAAATAGGTTCATACTTTCAACACTTAGAAAAATGCTTATAAAAATGTTATAAAATAAAATACAAATAAAATATTATAAAATATTTTGATTTTGAAATGAGTTATGGTTTTGTGGAAAGCAATATTAATAAGCCATAGTACCAACCTTGTATTGTTACAATGTCTATTTACAAGTTAATAATATTAATATGCATGGTACAATGGGGGTAAATATCCATGTTTAAGAATTTTATTATATTGTAAAGATTAAGTTTTAATTTAAAAAATGTTATAAAATTAAATTAAAATAAAATATTTATAAAATATTTCGAATTTGAAATGATTTATTATTTTTGGGCATGAGATATTGATAAACCGTGGTATTGTAACGAACCGTAAATTATTATTCAACACTTGTAAAATATTTTTTTTAGCTTTTTATTTTTATTTTTTAATATAATTTTTGTATATGATAATTCAATTTAAAACCACATAAAAATAGTCATCGACAAATTGGAAAAAAAATTACCATTTAAAAAAATATATATTTTAAAATTTTCAAACTATTGAGTTCAATATTTATTTTTTCAAAACTTTAATTAACTTTATAGAATCAGCTGAAAATGTTTAAATCTAATTGAAAGCAAAATTAAAAAAACAAAAGTAAAATAAAAGCAATATAACCATAAGCTATAAAAATATTATCACCCGAATATCAAAGTCAAATTAAATTGGTTTAAATTAACATCAATAAAATAATAATAATTATTTTTTATAAAATATATAAAATATTAAAAAATATTTATTTTTATTAATATTTTTCCATTAACATAATGGTGTAACTAACTTAATACAACACCTGTAATTACATCTAAAATTCGAAAACCATTCAAAGACCATCATGACCGAGCGAACTTGACAATTAAGAAGTTTGACCGTTGTTTTAAAGACTAAAGTGAAGTGTCTTCCACTCTCTTCAAATTTTCGATATAGAGGGACAAGGAAGAAATATTATGATGGTTCATTCTCTTCATTAAAAAATTTTGTGGGTTTAATGATGTCTACATGATTACAGGCTATGAAAATCTATATATAAAAGTATATTTTATTTTTTAAAATCTTAAAAATTGACTTATTTTTATCAACTAATCTAACTACAAATATCATTATTGAAAATAATATATGTTTTATTTTCATATATATACAAGGTCTCTCAACAATATATATATATATGAATATGTGGGTTGATAAGAATACTCTCACATATGGCAAGTGTTCTCCCTTTTCATGACACATTTCGGTTGCTCTAATAGACCTCTATCTTTTGTCTTATAACCATCGATAATATAATATTTTCAAAAATATATAATAAAAATAATAATGGTCAAACAATGTATATTCCACCACTGGATCTCATTGAATAAAAGTTGTGTTGTAAAATTACATATTCTACCATTGGAATGATAGGACATTCTAAGCAATTATCTACCAATAGAATGATGTGAAATTGTAAAGGCATTAGTTTCTCATATCAAACTAATATTATTCTCCTACTCCTTTTTATGAGAGTTTCACTTTCACCGACATCATTGCAATATATTCATGCACCAAATTTATTTATATTTTGTTTTAGAATTTATGGAGAGGCTTTGCATCTTTGATTTGTTAGATGTACAACACCTTCAATATGAGTTAGATACGGATAGGGAGATTGCTATAGATATTGGGAATATAAAATGAGATATTTAATATAAATATATGATATTTATATACAATAATGGTTTTTTTATTGTAAAATTGCATTAGGATCAATATAATTATTTTGGGAAGAAATTATCAATATATAGTTAAATCAGAGGTGCCAATTAATATCCAAAAATGAAATTTCTATTGCACACTAAGTGATTACCTTATTAGTTATAATATTACTATAAAATATCTAAGCATTCCTTGCCAACAAAATACCCCAAGAAGATAAAATATAATTATGCATTTTTTATTATAATATATTTTCATGTTCACACCAATCTGTTAGACCATTTTCAACAAAGTCCTCAATCCACATATATTTTAAATTAGTTGTATCGTTTAACCTCCTTCTATACTTATTTTGTATATGCACATGACATATTGAGACGATTATTTCATTCTCCACTACCCGAAAACAATATACATCATCCTAAGACTTCTTTACTAATTTTTGAAGAGTATCTGAAGTTAGTAATTTTGTATTGAGCAATAATAAGATAAAATGTAAGATTTTGAGGGGTTTTTTAACTTGTATACTTTCTTCCACTACCATAGCTACATCCTTGCATAAACCTAAGAATGTAAGGCCTTATAACCTTAGTTTGGAGTGTAAATACCCACAAGATTCAAATACCAAATCAAGATATCTTCTTCATCCATTATTCTGAAATTTAGCTTTGTAGAAAAATTCCCCCAAATGTCTACATTCTCCTATGTGAACCCAAAATTTGTTGCATGAAACATTATTAAGTCTAGATTGTGCTCATATCAAGAAAAAATATCTTATTTAAAAAAAAATAACCTCTACTTATTTGAAAGTGCTTAATTTTCTACCCCATCTTGACCTTTGAGCCACAACAAAAATTCCATACATGATAATTTTCAACCAAATGGTATGTTGGTACTATGGATTTCCATATGATGAAGACATTTTTAATCATTCTTAATGGGATTCCTTATCAAAAATTCCAAATATCCACAAGAAATGTACTTGCTCTTCACCACTTCAAACCAAATCCCTTTCCCTTTAATGAATCACCAAGGAATTCTTGTTGCCATATATTTTGATAAGAATAGGTTATTTTCTAATTCTTATACCCTGATATCTTTTGTGACAATCACTTGTTTCTATTTTACAAAGGGAATCCCCTTATTTTCTATACCTTTTGAGACAATAAATCTAAAAAGTATGTTATGATCAACTCTAAGACACCATTTCATATGCATGATTTTAATTCCCCATTTTACTTTCACTATGAGACAAGTGTTGTAGAAACGTGGGAACTTTTGGGAGGAATTCCTGAAGGGAACAACCAACTTGACACCTTTGGTATGAGGAAATAAAAATACACTTGAAGGGAATGTACGGTGGTACCCAACTGACTTGACACCCTTTCTATTGAGAAACATAAAGGTAAATTGAATTTGAAGATAAAGTGTCAAAGAACTTAAGTTAAAGAGTGCACGTGAAAGTGAAATTAAAGTAAAATTTTATTTGAAAATTAGAAAAAATAAAAAATAGGTATTATCAAGGATAAAATTAGCTGAAACATTAGACAAATAAAATGAAAAAAATCTATCTTGATTAAGTATTTTAGTTATCCTAAATAAAGCGTGGAAAAAATTCTAAATTAGAAATAATGATAATAAAATGGTGAGTTAAAATAACTCTTAAGGGGAAGGTGAGAATGAAGCTTTAAAAAAAGGGTAAATTCATGAAATAATAAAATGATATTCATGAGAAACCTCCATGTGGGAAAGCAAAGAATTTGACATCGAGGGAAAATTAAGGGACAAAAATAATAAATGGAGGAATTTAAAAGAAAATAATAAAATAAAGGAAGTTAAAAGAAAATAATAAAATAAAGAGAATTATAAAATTTATAAAATTGCGGGAGTTAGAGGGAAATAATAAAATAAAGGGAGCTAGAGGAAAAAAAAATAAGGGCTTGCAAGAAAATAATAAAATAGGAGTGGTTAAAAGAAAATAAGAAAATAAGGGTGGTTAAAAGAAAAATAAAATGAAGTCAAAGGAGCTTAGCTCAAGTGGTATGGTTCACGATTTTTGTCTGAAGTACCATGGGTTCAAGTCTCCAAAGACATGTTTGTCGTTATGGAATTTTTGAAATATGGGTTCCACCAGGTGGAATAGTGGCAATGTTTTCTACAAAGCTACTGGTTCTACCTAGTGGAATGTACTCATTTCTCTTGAAAAAATATATAAAAATAGAATGATGATAAATAAAGAGAAAAATAAAATGAAGATAGATAAAAAGTAGTAAAATAATGACAATTACAAATAGCAATAAAATAATATAATTGGGACAAGTGTTATAATATTGAACTGTTATTTGTGTGACTAATTGAGCCTTGTTGTGAGTTTGATGTGTGTATATTTAGTTAGTTTGACTGAAAAGCTCTTGGGATTGTGTTGATGGTGTTGGATTCACCAACATTCAAGGGATCTCCCCGATATGAAGTCCCAACTAGGCCTCACACCATTTGGTGTAGTTGTCCCATCCGGAATAAACGATCAGTTACCATATTCTTCAATATTTTCCTCGCCTTTTAATTTTAGCAAGAGAGAGGGATGTAGATGTACTTAGGAAAATAAATGGGATGTTCCTAGTGAATGTCCAATTGTAGGTAAGTCAAGGTTCTTCTACTGTGGGGAGCGGGGGAGAGAAACGTGAGCCTCTAAGAGAGAGGTAATAGTACCACCTAAGAAGAGACACACATAAACCGAAGGGTCATTCTAACATCCAACAGAATATTTTACAAGGGATGTGATGGTCGTTACAACCAAAAATTCAGAAAGCTCTACCTAATATGCCGTGTAATATTCCATGAGGATGGGACAAAAAATAACAGCCATTAAAACACATTCTCAGTAGCTAAGCACTAAAATAATTGAAATAGTTCAACTATCTTAGAACATGTGAAAGAAAACATAAAATACAAACATCCACAAAATAACCTTACAAGCATTCATAGTCCATGCATGAAGAACATGATGACCTTGAAAGGCTTATGTTATTAAGTAAAAGTTCCAAGAGACATGTACAATGAACATCACTAGCTCCAAGAGTGGAGTGTTGGAGGCACTCCTTGCTACAAAAAAGAACTAGCTTATCTCTCTAATGCTTTGTTGGTGAAGCCAAGGTGAAAAGACCCTTACTCATACAATGAGGGTGTATATATAACCAAGGGAGACCTTTTCACTACCCTCATGATTGTTTGACTTCCCATGAATTTCCAACTTACATGACTCTTTAAATTCATCTCTATCCTTTGGAATTCTTCTTTAAAATACATTTTGATTACAATACACATGGTATACAATAATGATGTGGAATATTACCACTCATGACATGACATGTAATGACAATGCTGACATGGAAATGACAAGCCACTGCTGCTGTTAAGAGTTGAATGTCTTCATGAAATAGATTTCCTTTTCTCCTCTGCATTCCTTGGTGATAAGGAGTCTTTGTCGATTTTTGAGTAGCTTGGGAGGTACTCCAAGCCCTAGGGTTCTAGGATTGGAGGGAAAAACATTACAAGAGTCACTTTTGGGATTTAAACCCAAGCATGGGGTTTTTCCCCAATTGTGTTTTGGGGCATTTTCATGGAGAACTTTGGACATGCGATGGCATGAGATGGTATAGGGCGGAAAGGATAATTAAATGGTTCAAGAATCACCATATTATGAGGTGTCCTTAGTGAGATATGAATTTTTGAATGGGGTTTGCACATGAGTGTCAAGGTCGACCTAAGGTTATTTTAGGCTTGTGATAGTTGGAACACCTATAAATATGATTTTTTGGGGCCCTTATTTATGGTATATATAGGAGGTGAGTATGAGATCATTTATCCATCCATTGTGAAACAATTACACATTTGAGCAGCTCATTGGAGGAAAGGAATTATCTATAATAACCGCAACAAGGAGAGGCTAGGGAAACGAGGATTTCAAGAATATTTATAGGGTTGTTTCAAGTGATTGAAGTGTTGTAGAAGGCCAAGGAAAAGAGCTGGAAGGTCGAGACTGTTGTAGATGCTTGCGGGTTTGTTTGAGGTTCAAAATGAGGTAAGAGGATGTTGTTTCAGAGTGTTGGTAGGGAGCTGTGGCAAGCTTAGGTAGGTCGTAAGCATAGTCTCTTGAAAATAGGTCAACATGGGAGTGTTAAGCACTGCCATGTGCCCAGAACAACAATCCATGAGGAGGACATATTAACTTTCTCAGGCCATGAGAAATAAGAGTTGTTAAATTTGTTTATGAAGGGTTGTCATAGCATGAAATTTCCCTAACTGGGGACAACAATAAAAAAATATTGCAACAACATTGAATGTGTGTTGGATCTGTGTTTTTGGGTCAAATTGGATCATTTTTTTGGGAAGCCTGTGGGAGCCAATTTGGAGGATTTATTCAGTGACTGTAAGCCTTCATCGATGTCTATATTGAAATTTAGATTGGGTTCTATTGACCTGGTGGAGGGAAGTTTTTTGGCTACCAAAATTAGCCCTAGATGAGCTATATTGAAGTGATGAAGAGGATTTGAAGTTTGGGTGAATATTGGTGCCAAAGTGTAGTACCTTGATGGACTAAGGTGAATGATATCCTAGAAGATTGGAGCTCAAGTATTAGCCAACCTAGACAGAAGATTGGATCAGCATGTGTACATGAAGCTGAAGTGACTTGCAACAGTGTTATGTGGCAGCCCTCTTGGAGTATTGTTGTGTTGTCCTTTGAAGAAATAAGGGGCATATAGTAAGTAGTATGGAAACGAAGGGTCGATAGGAGGAGATACGACATAGAAGCTGTAGTCAATATTATCATGGTATCTTGTATACCATAGACTATTGTATTATTTAGACTTGGTTTAATATAACGAAGATTGGGTTGTACATTATTGTAAAATTTTGTTAAAAACTTTGTATACTTGAGAATATATGATTTAATTCTTTACATTTTCCATTGTGCAAAGTATTTTTGGTTGATATTCTTGCTTTGGTAGCAATAGTGATTTTAGGACTATAATCTAGACCCAAGATCGTGGAAATTCAACATGGTATTAGAGCGTGTCTAAGCTAGTTTGGAAGTAAATGAATCAAAGTTGTGTGAAGTGAAGTATAGTGTGAGAGGGAGTTGGTCACATTGTAGTTTCTAATGTCAAAATTACAGGTTGGTCTCTTGTATGAGGATAGGTTGGAGGCGTTATCCAACTATATTCCTTGGAAGAAAAGGATCAGTTTGGTCTTATAGGTCAACAAGATTTGGGATTTCTCCAAGACAACCATAAAGAAGAAAATAAACCTAAGGATCTCGAAATATATGAATACTTTGATATGAAGGTGATATTGATCATCTTATGTGGCATGAATGATTCCCTTATACCTCATTTGTTTGGGAAGAAAACCAAACATGAGATGTGGATGGATCTTCATATTTTTTTCCAGAATAAGAATGAGAATTGGGTACTAGTATTGGAAGATGCATTCAAGAACACCGATATGATAAAGGGTGAAGGAGTGAATTCATATCTCACAAGGTTGTCATAGGTCAGAGATGATATTCCTGTCGTCGGTGTGAAAATTTTAGATGGAGAAATGGTGAGGATTTACATGAAAGGGTTCACCAAGGAATGGAAACCCTTCAACAAAGGAATCATTTCTAGAGAGAAATTGCTAGACTGGAATAGATGATGGGATGAATTTATTTAGGAAGATTTGTGACATGAGGATGTTCATCCATTGAATAAGGCAGATGGGGACATTGAATTTACAATGTGAATGAAGGGTAGGTCAAATAAGGACTTGAGTAAATTCAAGTGTTTCAATTGTGGTGATATGGATCATTTTTCGTCGAAATGTATAATGAAGAATAAGGGAAATGATGAGAAGAGGAAAGGAAAGCACATTTCAAGTGTTTCCACTTTAACTGAGACATCTTATCTCACCAAGAGATTGGATGCAAAGTACATTTCTATGATCTCCCATTTCTCATAGGGTACTGAAAATGAGGATGGATCATATGTAGACAATGGTGTGATGAAGAATATGACAAGGTAAGAGGAGTTTTTTGAGACTCTATATAAATGGGTCTTGAAGTTGCACATGGTGTTGGGTGACAAGAGTCAATTGGAGATCTGCGGATCAGGAGTTCTACCATTTAGGACGGAGAGAGGATGAGTTATTTGGATCCAGGATGTACTATTTGTACCAAAACTCATATATATCATGATTTATGTCTCGACGATCGAGAATAAGGGTTTTGAGCTCTTGTTCCAGGATGGGATTGTAAGACTCATGCCCATAGTCTTTAGCTCTATTGTTATCATGGTTTGTAGTTAGAGAGCATGGTCTATATAAGATGATGGGAAAACCTATAGATCATGAGAAGTAGGTGGAGTAGGTGTAGGTTCCAGAGAAGCAAGTGTAGGTGCAGGCTTCACAGGAGTAGGTATAGGTTCCCAAGAAGAAGGTCCAGGTTTTAGAGACTCAAAAGGGGTCAAGTTCTAGCAAGATCTTACGAGTTCACAAGGATACTTTGTAGCCTAGGAAGAGCATGTGGTAAGTGGGGAGCAAGGGTGCTTCCACATCTACCAAGAAGGAATCATGGAGGTACTCGAAAGAGATACAGGATAAGAAGAAGAAGAAGGGTACTTCTAGTAGTTACACTGAAACTTTCAAGAGATGTGTAGTTCACAGAACAAGAAATATATGATTGTGAGTGCCAAGAGTTTGGGGAGTGTTGCGAGTATTGATGAGGATGATGAGTTACTTCCTAGTATTATAAATACCTCCCTCGCTAAGAAGGAGTGTTTATTTTTGCGTACTTAGGGATGTACACCAAGCACTAGGGTTCAACGATTGGAGGGAAAAGTACCACAAGAATCACTTGTGGGCCTGGAGCCCAAGTATGGGGTTTTTCACCAAATTTATTTCAGGGAATGTCCATGGAGAACTTTGTAAATGTGATGGCATGGGATGATAGAGAGCACAAAGGAGAATCTAATGTTTTGATAATCATCGAATTCAAAGTTTTCCTTCGTGACATATGAATTTTTGAATGCAGTTTTCACATGTGTGTCAAGGTCGGCCTAAGGTTATTTTAGGCTTGTGATAGTTGGAAAACCCCTAAAGATGACATTTTGGAGCTGAATCTTTATGGTATATATAGGTGGTGAGTGTAAGATCATTTCTCCATCCATTGTGCAACACTTACAAAAGTGGGAAACTCGTTGGATGCAAGGAATTATATGTGATAACTGCAACAAGGAGAGGCTAGGGAAGTGAGGTTTTCAGGACTATTTGTAGGGATTTTTTAGGTGACCGAAGTGTTGTAGAAGTTCAAGGAGAAAAGCTAGAAGATCGAGACTATTGTAGATGCTTGCGAGTTTGTTTGAGGGTCAAACAAAGGTAAGAGGAGGTTGTTTTGGAGGGTTTTTAGGGAGCCACAACAAATTGAGGTAGGTCGCAGGGCTAGCCTCTTAAAAATAGGCCGGCATGGGGGTGCTAAGGGTTTCCACTTGCCCAAAACAACTACCCATGAGGATGCTATATCACCTTGCATAGGCTGGAACAAAGAGGAGGTTTTTAGATTGGCCTATGAAGGGTTGTTGCAACATGCACTTGCCCTAACCAGGGACAACAATACAATAGTATTGCAACAACATTGAATTTATGTTAGATCCGTGTTTTTGGGTCATGTTGGATCATTTTTTTGGGCAGCTTGTGGGAGCCAATTTGGAAGCTTGATTGGGTTATTGTAAGCCTTAATCAATGTAGATATTGCAGTGTAGTATTGGGTGTTATTGACCTGGTGGATGGCAATGCGTTGGCTATCCAAAGTAGCCCTATATGAGCTATCTTGAAGTGATGAAGAGGAGTTTAAGGTTGGGATAATATTGGTGCTAAAGTGCAGTACCTTGATGGACTAAGGTGACTAATATCCTAGTAGATTGGAGCTCGAGCATTGGACATCCTAGAGAGAAAATTGGATCAACTCATGTCAATGCACAAAAAGTGACTTGCAACAGTGTTAGGTGGCAGCCCTCTTGAAGTATCAATGTGTTTTCCTTTGAAGGACTAGGGGAATCTAGTGAGCAGTATGGAAGCAAAGTACCAGCAGGTTGAGTTTCTACATAGAATTTTTAGTGAAGTTTTTCATTTTATATTTATACCATATATTTTTGAATTATTCAGATTTCGTTTAATATAATTAATATTTGATTCTAAATTATTGCACAATTTTGTTAAAAACTGTGTATACCTGTGAATATGTGATTTGCTGCTTTATATATTATGTTGTGAAAAGTAGTTCTAGTTGAGATTCTTGGTTTGGTAACGTCAGTTATTTTATCACTCTAACCTAGACCTGAGATAGTGGAAATTTAATAGTCTTCAATGATCTCAAGTCTTGGATAGTGGTCACAAACTAGTGTCCTTTCGCTTTATCTTGATCAATCATCTTGTGAGTTGAACTACAAGATTGTCTTTTAGTGTTATTCCCTCCTTATTATCTTCCTTCATCATCTCACCATGAAATTCTAACATACTTATTTGTGAGATTCACTTATGGCAAGATGACATAAATCTAGAAACCCCTAACCTAAGATGATGAATTTTGATCCATGAACTCAACTTGTAGCAAGTGACAGGATGGACAAGCAGGCTTAGTGATTGTGTAGCTACACATTTCAGGAATGAAAGGGGAGGCCTTGATCCTTAAGACTGTGCATAGTGTAGTTCAAGCTCTCCTTGTGAACATCACTGCATTGTTTCCAGAGCTAGTGGGACACGCTACAGGGGTGGTCACTAGGAAAACTTAATGAGTAGTTATGTGTGTTAAGGAATGCCTAGGTGACTCCAAAGTGTGAAGTTATATGGCTCACGGAAATATGTTGAAGCTTGAGTTTGTGAAGTACGCAGTCGAAGTCGAGTTGGAGGGCATGACTACACAATTCTATAGGTCAAGGTCAAGGATTGGTCAAAAAAATTACGCAATGGAGCAGTCCTGGGAGGAAGGTAATCCTCACTATTCAGTTCCAAAGATCAAGGTCACAACTTGAGGGATGAGACTACATAGTGTGCAGCTCAAGGGAGTCTGAGTGGAGCTAAGTTTCTTGGTTAAGAAGTTCTTCCAAAAAATGAATGTGTGGGACTTGTGAGATTGGTGTGAATAGTGATGAAATTTGACTGTGATCACACAATTAGCATATTCTAACTAATAAATAACATATATCATCCATGTAATACAAGCAAATCATTTTCCTCAGTGTGACATATTTACAACTAGTTACGACAAGTGCGACAACAAAGATCCACTTTATGAGGACCGCGATGACACTTGTGCGACGATGCTCCAAAATTTAGGAAGGAGTGTGAAAAATAATTACAAGGTTATAACAACTCATTTTAAAAAATATCACCTATTGGAACCACTATAACAAGATCATACATACAATACGACAACCAACATGTCAAAGAAGACACTTTTCTTATCTTGTGAAAGGGATCAAAAAACTTTAAGAAAAACAATAAAATGAACCTAAAAGTTTGAAAAATAATAAATAAGACCAAGGGAGGCTCTGAAATTTTTTATAAGAAAAAATTTTGGAGCAGGGATACAAAACTTGGTGACACACTAGTTAAATTCCAACTTCTCTGTCTCAGTTAACTTCTTTTTTTCAGGGCCTTAGTGATTCACTGAGTATTTATTCATCATGTAGATCACTTTTTTTTTCCCACTTACCCTATGAATATACTAAGTAACCATCATGAAAATTCAGTTTAACTCATGTAATGTCCCTTTTCAGGAATTGCTACACTATGGTCAGTGAAAACGATGTATTCCAAAAATTACGTTATGGAAACATGAAATAGGACTTGGATCCTCTTATATATGTTGTATGGACCTCAAATACCGAATTAAATCAGAAAAAAATAATCCTAGCTACATTAAACAGATCTCCCCAGCTCAATATAGCTTAAAAACACCCCAATCCCATGCCTTTCAACAACATAATTTTTTAAGACTGAAATAGCCTAATTAATATGAGGGTTTCTATAGAAAATAGTGAATCAATACATATATAGAGATTATATTAATCAAAGAGCCAAGAAATGGAGGTTTAACCTCTTTTATACAAGAAATAAGACAACTCGACAGGGTTTCCAGCACTACAGAAGTATAAAAGAAAGTACTGCAGAAAATCACGTAGTCTACTGTAACTCTATATTTGATATGATTGAATATAACATGAAATAGATGTTCAATATGGAAAATGGCCAAAGGCCCTCCTTATTAGACTTTTTAGAGAGAAATAGACGCCTTCTCCTTAAGTACTAGCACAAAATCAAGGGATTCAACCCTACCACTGCTTCACCTAAAGAAAATACGTGGTTTCTGGAATAGACTACACCGTTGATGTTGGTGACTGCTTGAAACTAAGTCAAATGGTGGAAATATAGCTCAGAACCTTCTCCTTTTATCCCTTAAACAAGCTGATCCAAGGAAGAGGATGGAATTCCCGCATGAGAATCCCTTACACTAAACAGTGCTCCAACCACAGCTAAACAGCTGAAGCATGCAAGTAGTCAAAATACCAAACATAGATGAATACTTAAAACCCCCCTTGCTGCTATTTGTTACACTAAAAACTATCACCTTGACATTCTGCTGACTGTATGAGCTCATTAACACTCATACATGCCTCCTCTACAAGTCTTACAACCTCTACTCCTCATGTCAAGCCCTGAAACAAGAAGAAAAACCCTAAAAACCTCTGAAATAATGGGTACGCATGTAACGTGAAGCTTGCCTGTGTTCCTGGCTTGGGTACGCAGGTAATGCATGGCTTACCTGCATTCTAGAACACAATTTTCCTTTGGAATTCCTGTGTACCCACTCCAAACTCAAAAGAGCGAGAAAGTTAAGTTAAAAAGTTGGTTTGAGGTCAATTCTAGGAGGTTCTAGACGAGTTTTTTTGGGGATGAGTACGCTTTGATAAGGTGCATGTATCCCTCACAGTAAGGAACTAATCCCTTGATGTGAGGAGTCTATCCCTTTGAAGGAGGATTCTATCCCTTCAAAGGTGGAATCCTAACCTCCTCATCTTCTTTGTAAAAGGAGGCATTGGGTAGCCTCAAAGGGTTAGATTTTGGAGATTGAGAATTGGAGTAGAAGCTTTATGTGTGATGGAGTTGAAGTGCTGTTGAGATTTAGTATTCTTTCTACTGAGCTTTTGAGAGGAAAGATCACATACCTCTTTGTGCTCCTGGAGGAAGAGTGCAAGACTTATCAAAGTAGAGGAGAATCCTGCTTCGGACCCCAGGAAGCCATTTCAAACATCAAGGCTAAGGTTGTAATGTTATTCTATTATTTTAAGATTAATATAATCAAGTTTTTTTTTTCTCAATAAATTTTCGTTCGATTTTTTATTTCAAAAAGCTGTCATTTGATCATTTATTTCATAGATTCCTTGATCACTATGATAGGTATGTTTTATGATTATTTGTTATACAGGTGCTATTAATATTTTCTTGCTTGTGATTGCAGGTTGACAAAGGAACTCTTGCTACGACGGAAGGATTCTTGTTGCGATGGAAGGATTATTGATGTGACGGAAGCTTTACGAAAGAAAATAAGCATTTGGATCTAAGGTAGGATAGACACCTTCATAGCATTTAATTGAAAAACAAATATGTTTAGAGAAAGATAAAATTAATTGTTCGTTTGTTGCTAGATTGTCTTCTGACACTAGGGAGATCAGTCTTGTTCTCAAGATTGATTTATCTGGCCAACACTATCCGCTTCTTCTTATCCTTGGTGATCCTCCTCAGCCTTGACCCCACCCATTAATGAGGTGACTTCCTTGAGAATATTCCTCCTTCAAAATTGTGTTTTCCTTACTTGTTTCCCTCCTCTTGTAGCAACGCTATTGACTTTGTCAACTGGATCTAGTTCATCTGCATTGCCCCCTTGCTAATATCCCCTTCTTCTTGTCCTTGGTGAGCCTCCTCACCCATGACCCCACTCATTAATGAGGTGACTTCCTTGAAAATATTCCTCCTTCAAAACAACATTGTCCTTACTGGTTTCCCTCCTCTTATAGTAGCGCTTAACTTGGTCAACTGGATCTAGTTCATATGCATTTCCCCCTTTCACACCAAGGTGGTTTTATTTTCCCTCATATTCTGATCCCCTTTCAAAATGGGATTGTTTTATTTCTATTAAAGGGATTTAAGGGTTCTCCCTACCCATTTTATTCTTCTAGTTGCAAAATGGAGCAATTATAATATTCCAATTAGAATTAGCTAACTGGGAATATTATAACTCAACAAATATTTGCCTTTATCACAAATTTTCAAGCAAGGGAGGGCAGTGAAGCTTGCGAGTTTAATATATTCAGATTATAATCTTTTCATCTTTAGTGTTTCTCCCCTACTAGCAGGCTTGAACAATACCCTAACAAAGTCACTTCAAGAACACAAACATTGCTCCACTGTCAGTGAGCCTAAAAATACCCCGATGAGGTTTCTTTATTTACCTCTCTATGTAGGAATCCTTTCTCTTCTTTCACCTTTCTTTTTTTTTTTTGAAAAAAGGACTGTGTATTGGCACTTACTCATTTTTTGTGAAAGAGGGATCTTGACTTATTGAGAGCACAATAGGTGCTTCGTTTATAGATGTATATAGGCTCCCCTGATTTATTTTGGCTCATTTATATTTTCCCATTCTCCCTTTTTTCTGATTGTATAAGCTTGAAGACAACAAAAAAAAGAACTGAATATGGGCACAATGTTTTCCTGATAGACATGAATTTGTGGTTTGCCCAAAACTCTCTTTACGGAGGGATCATATTTTGCGTCGGAATATCATAGGCCAAAGTCGTAACCAATACAAGAAATATGGAACACATGTCAACCAAATTTTGAAGTGTCACAAGGTTCCTTGGATTTTAGCCACACACAATCTTAGAAACCAACGCATGGATGAGTACAACACTTATTCACATGATGAAAAAAACAAGAAACAAGGAAAACGATGAGAAAAATAATAAAAAAATAAAAACAAAAATATGTAGAAGGGTAGGGAACAACCCTTGATGTTCATTGAAAATAATGTTTAATATCTTGGCCATTGACAGGGATATAGTCAGTCTTCCCGTCAAGTGATTTAAAGTGACAGGTGTGTTGGCCAAGCTTCTCATGTACAATGAATGGTCCAATCCACAGGGATTGAAACTTAGTTTCCTTTCCTTTGTATTCATGTGAGTTATCACATTTCAAGAATATGTAAACCACACTAAATTTTTTCTTTCCTGAATACTTCTTGCGAACCACACCTTGATATGATTTTGATTAAGTAAGATTTTTTCTTTGGATTTCAGTGTTTCTTCCTGGACCTTATGAAAGGTGTCCATCCTATACGTTGCACTAACATACATGGATTTCCCTAGGATCCTTGGGATATTTGGATATCAAATATGTATATGTTTATAGGGTGGATGGACTCTTTTATGTATAATAGGAAGTAAGGGGAGGTGTTCAGGGAAGGCTTAGGCATGACTCAGTCAGCCGATAGAGCATTTACTAAAGCAGAGTTCAAGTTCCTCTGCTCAGAGAATATGGTCTTATTAATGATGTGAATCAAGCTCTTATTCATGGATTCAACAAGACCATTCCCCTAAGGGTAGTAGTTATCATAATTCTTGAATACTACTCTATTTTCCAATGAAAATTCATAAATCGTTAATGATGAGAAATACATTGAATTGTGAAAACAAGTGAAGTATGAACACGAAACCTAGAAATGATGTTCTGTCACAGGAAGTTGATTATCTCTTGATCATTCACCTATTTGAGTGGAACTGCTTCTATCCATCGCATGAAGTAATCTGTATCAGTGATAATGTATTGATGCTGCTTTGATGAATGTGGAAAGGTTTCACCAATAATATCCAAGCCCCACTATAGAAACTTTTCTTCCACTGTGATAGGCTGTAGTGGGGCGACTAACCTCTTGTTTTTTCCATAACACTTCTGATAGACTAGAAATTTGCAGGTGTAAGAATGAGGATCTTTAAATAGTGTGGGATAGTAGAAATTATCCCATGTGATTGTGTGCACTATTTTTTTTCCCAAAAAAGTGTCCCCTGGCTATTCCGTCGTGGATATCACGTAATACCTTCTCTGAAGCACATGCATCCAAACACCTGAGAAATACTACATTATGGTTCTTTCTTAAAATCACCGCATGCATCAAATGGTAATATAATGCTTTAATCCTTAATGTTGTCTTCTGTCGTGCAAAAAATTGGGAGGGAACAATTCCATGATCAAGGTATTGGTGCGCGTCCACATACCAAGGGTTTGTGCTCGTAGTGGCGAGGCTAGCTCAATGATGTACATCTCAATTAATTTCTCCCATATTGAAGGATATTCTTCTTCTTTTGTGTCCACTTCTTCTGCTACTAGTCGACAAAGACCATGGCCCTTTATCATGTGAACTGGTTTGATTTCTAGATCATATTCTTGCAAACCAGTCATCCATTTCACTCACCTTTCACCCAACTCTTGTTGAGCAAGAAGTGATATGACCTCTAGATGTGGTAAAAAGATAAAGAAATGATTCTTCATTAGATAGGACCAGAATTTCTTAACCAAATTATAAAATGTGTAAGCCTAATTGTCTATGGCAAGGTAGCTTAGGTCCATGTATACTTGCGCTTGTGAAATAAATTGGCTACTCATTGTTCAAGTCATGTTTATACATGAGTACAACTGCAAGAGATGTGTTAGAAGAAAAGGTGTAGAGAAAGAAATATTTTTTGAAATATGGGTTGTATAACATGATTGATTCTACAATAGCTTTTTTATTAGAGAAAATGCATCTTATTCCCTTTTAACCCATTTTTAAATAGCATAATTCTTCACCATATCCTAAATTGGTTTTACAATCTGAGCATAATCGAAGATAAACTTGTGAAGGAAGTTGATCTTCCCCAGGAAGGACTACATGGCCTTCTTTCTCACTGGGAAAGGAATCTGGATGATTTTTATGATCCTCTCTAGGCCTACATTAATCCATTTTTTAGTGATAATGTGGCCCAAGAGATTACCCTCGAACACTGCAAAGATGATTTTCTTAGGATGGAGGGATATCTCGTACTTACGACATCGCTCAAAATTTTTCTTTAAGTGGCGTATGTGATCTGACATCGACTTCAAAAAAAAATTACGTCATCAAGATAGACCACTATGGACTACCCAATCAGTCCATGAAATAAGATTTCCATAGCTTGTTCAAAGGTTGCACCAATGCTAACCAGCCAAAATGGAATTTTCTTAAATGCAAATGTATCACACTTCATTTGGAAGGTGGTCTTGAGTCTTTCAGGTTTTGAGACCATAATATGGTTGTAGCCTGAATATTCATCAATAAGAGAAAAAATTTCATACCCCGATACTATTTGTAAAATTTGTTCCATGGACAACATGCGGTAATTTTCCTTTTGTGAGGCGCAATTGAGATTTCGAAAATCAACGCATAGAAGAATGTCCTTAGAATTCTTTATAACATGGATCAAATTTGACATCAAGGTAGAGTGTCGCACTTGTATATGATATGAGCATCCAAGACCTTCTTTAACACTTTCTAAATTATGGGTTTAAGCATCATATGTATTTTTCTCAGTTTCTGATGAAATGGCTTAACCCCTTTTTTTATTGGTATCACATGTTGGATGATTAATGTGTCATAAGTTTTTAGCTCATTATATGTCCATGGAAATACATCTCGATACTGCTTGAATAAGAGGGTAAAGCCATTTTTCTCTTGTGGTGTACAACAAGTACCAAGATTAACATGTTTTGGATCTTTGTATGTTCCAAAGTTAATATTTTCATGAAATGGTGTGGAAGTATGGGTTTTGGTAATAAGAGGTCCCACGAAGTGATTTTATATGTCCTACAACTTCTCTAAAGATATCATACCCTTTGGGATGAGATTTCCTTTCCTCGAGCTAGCTACATCCTCGAATGCATTTTCATGCTCATCATCATCAATCACTGCATATTTGAACACATTAGCATTCTCGAGGAAGGAAAGTATCTGTTGCTCATCATTAAAAACATGAAAGTTAGAGATATTATTGGGGACGAATGGTTTATAAATAATTTCTATAGAAAACTTTCCCCTCTATGGTGACAACCTAGTAATACCATTTGCTAATGCATTCAGAGTTGCGTTACATACTCTTTAAATGGAAATGATATTAAAAGCTTGGAAATGTAAAATTAAATTCCATACCTCTTGTTGGTAACTCTTTAGATGAGGTGAAATACAATTTATGGTGGCACGTACCCATCGCACCACAATTTATGAATGACCTCCTTATTTTAAGGATGCAACCTTGATTTAAATGAATCTTTGTAAGCCCATGATGAGTGTCTCATACTCAGCTATGTTTTTTATGCACTGAAATTCCAAGCAGCTTGAGATCAAGTGTTTTCTCTGCAGTGGGTCTATTAAAGCACAACCAATTTGAGAGCCTTCTTGTGTTTTAGAACCGTCAAAGTATAAATTCCATATGTTATTTATAAAAGGATGATGAAATACACCATTACTAGTGCTAATACTACTGCTACTTTTTGTATACATATCATTTGCACCAATTGGACTATGAAGGAGCTCCAATTGTGTTTCTAGTGGGATTGAGGATGACTGTGCAAGATAACACCTGAGTTGTGTCTCCAGGAAGCAATTTTGGAAAATAAGGTCTATGAAATCCATTGGTTCATTTTCTACATTCAAGGGAGTGACATTGTGTTTCATGTATACTTCTGAATTCAATCAAATATGGTTGTTTATGCCCTTATATTGAAGCCATAATTTTGATCATTATGTGGAAAAGTATCCTTGTAACTTAACTGACCAACCCATACTTAACAAAACTTTTTATTCCTCCAATATTTCCACAATCACTATGTGTATGCATTAGTGAAATCTCCCATCAGATGATAAGAGAATGATCACATATCTGAGTTCATCAACCACGTGAACAAATATCATGCCCTGATGAATAATATGTGCATTTGTTTTATCCCACATTGCATTGATTTTTTTTGCTATAGATGATGGCATTACATTAAATCATGCACCAGAATCAATGAAGAAATTATGTACATTGTGTTCTTGCCTAAATCTACCTCATGCTGAGAAAGGCAGAATCTAGGGTAACATCAAACCATGCTTAACCTGGTAGCTAGCCTTACCAGATCAAGAGTTGGCTCTCTAATTGTCAATCTCAACAAAAAATGATCAATGAGACTTGAGATGAATTAAATGAAGGTTGATTTTAGGCTAGGTATACATGTAAAAGAGTTTGATTTGATTTTAAGGGTGTTTTTTGGATAAAAGGGAAGGGAAGATTTTGGGTCTGGGGAATGAGGCCTAGTTTTTGCAGAGATCTGAATGGGGCAAGGTAGGAAATTGTTTTGACACTTCAATTTTGAATTAAATGGATAGCTTAGACCGGTGAGGAGTTGAAGAGGGCAAGAAACCTTCAAGAATCCTATTCAAACAGTTGAAAACATAGCAAATTAAACAAACCCTAGGTAGAGCACTGCAAATTTTAATGAATTCCACGTTTATCCTTGTTTGTTTAACTTAGGAAGAAATAAGAGGGAAAATGACGTACATAAAACACCAGTAGACTTACATTAACAGAGATAAAAACACTATCAAATCAAATTACCACATGAATCCCATGGAGTGTTGCAAACCCTGGTCTATTCCTTTGCCAAACTGCAGAGATGAATATACAATGATGCTCCAAGCATTCCCAAAAGTCCAACCATTCTAATGACTGAAAAAATACAAGATATAGATAAACAATAACTCATTCCCAGCCTCTAGGGGTAGAGCTCACAATTTTAGGAGCTGTTTCAACAAGATATAAACTGAGAACTAGAAAATAGTCAGTGGAACAACTTGCGTCTATAAGATAGGAAAATAATTCATTCAGTTGCAATTCACCTTTTAATGGATGAATCTACCTCCATGAGTAAAAAATTAACAAAATTACATCAATATCCATCAAAGTACATCAAATTACATCATGATTTTAACATTTGGAAGCAAGAAAGTCAAAATATCAAAAACTAGGCGAAAAACATAGTTACTGAGTCCAAAATGAACAAGAATCCCCAATGCGCCACGCCTGATTTCTCTATGCGTCGCGCCAATTTCGAGCTGATTTCAGAGGCCTTCCCTGTGTCCAAATTTTCTCCAAGTGGCCTCGTTGGAAAGTTTTGCCTGTCTACTTTCCAACACAAGTGGAATTTATGAATTTGGCTTCAACTTTCCCCTCAAAAACTGAGTTCTCCCAACACTGCTTCTTGTGTGTCAAACAAGGGGTAGAACGATCATTTTTAGGGTGTTTGTGACCCTTCTGGAAGCCCAAAACTTGTCAAAATCTCTTGGCCATAAGTAGGCATGCACAATTTTCCGTAAAAAATCCAAAAATGTAAAGTTTGCACCAAAAGGAACCCCCCATCAAATGCGCGTGCCAAGTGGTGCGACGCATAGAGCTGAAAAATCTGTTTTTAGGCCAAAAAATAAAAATTTGCAAAAGGTGTCCCAAATTTCTTGAAATTTGGACTGAGTGTCCTCCATTATGTAGTATGCTGGGCCAAGGAAGCCTCGGCCAAGATCTGAATTATATCATGCCTTTTCCGACGCTTTGAGGCCTTCTTCAACTTGGCCTTCAAGATTTTGATTTGTGCCTTGCAAACATGATTTCTTGCCCAATAATGATTAGCCATGTGCCTCAACATGTTATTTTCCTTGTTGGCCTTCTCCAAAAACTTTTGGTCTCCTCAGTGAATGCAATTCAGTTGTAGAGTCACTGTCTTTCCTTCCTCTCGGTCATAAGAGGAATCTGTGTCCATGTTTGCCAAAGTTTGTGCTGTCTTAGATGAGTATGAAGAGATTTTAGGTGTCTTTAATCTTTTGCTACCAAGGGTATGAAAATGTATGAGGGACTATGAAGGAAGAGGGTAAGAGGGATTTTATGAATGTTTCTAATTGGAATTTGCTAATTAAAGAGTTTTAGGGGCAGTCACTAGGATTTTTGGGATAGCATTTGGGGTTTGGGAATTTCGTAGTTAGGATGGGATAATGGGAATTGAGATAGCGAATGAGTGAATTTAGGGATCTGGAGAATAGGGGAAAAGGGTAGATGAAACTAGAACAGTAATGAGAGAATACCAAGGTGAGGGAGTGATAGGCACAAAAAACCAAACTATGAACCCCAAGGAAGCATTTCTTTAACAAGAAAATAGGCTTTGAATTTTTTTATTAAATCCTCATAAATATCATAAGACTCACGTTCATTGGCAGTGGAGGGATTCCTTGACTTACTTTGGAACGGAGGCAGTTGAACAAATTTGAGTTTAAATGAAATCGTGGTTCAAAACAAGTGGCAACTCTACAAGCCGCGCCACTAACCCAACGCGCCACGCCTACTCAATGCACCATGCCAGTGTATTTTTTACACTGTAGAGGCCGACCCAATGCATCACACCACTTGTATGCACCGTGCCACCTAACTTTGGTCAATTTTCATTCAAACTTGCTCATTTTCTTCAACATGACTTTCTCTTGTTCAATCTTTCTCTTTTGAACGCAAATAAGCTTTTTGAACATGAGAAATGAGTTTATATACATATAAACCCACCTTTATAATGTTTGTATTGTGAATTATTCTTTCAACTCTGTTTTGGGCAGTTTGTTTCATTTGTGCCTCTGATTAATTGAATGACTTGATTTTTGTTTGCCTTGCAGGGGATGAAGTTGTTGAAGCCTGGCAAGGTGACTAGGGTTTCCATTTAAATCATTTACATATGAGACAACTGAAATTACATGAAATTTATACATAAAAACCTAAAATACTTTGTTTTTCCTCAAAATAGGGTTTTGAGGAAAAATACATTTGTGAGCATGCACTTATAAAATTTATTGGTACTGGAACTTTATTAAACCTCCTCATGCACCTTCTGACCATTATTGGGCATTTTTGAGACCTTATTGATGAAACCCTAAACCTAATGGGAATGAAAACGTAAAAAATGACTCTTACAAATTTTAGGACAAAAAGTGAGTGCAGATGATCTTGATGAAAGAAAATAGGTGAGCAGGTAAAGGACATGAGGTAAAATGTACAAAAATCCACTACCTCAGATGATCCATGCACCTAATGGAATGCAGCTAACGAGTGAGACAACTAATATGCAATGCAACAAAAGAATTTTGATCACTGATGGAGGGATGAAGATACCGACACTAACACATTGAAGTTGGGAATTTAAAATGTTAAGAGCAAGGGAGGTCAGAGTGTGTTCGCTTACGTTGTTAAAGTATGAAGTATTTTTCGAGGGAACCAGAAGACCTACTCAATCCCTTATGTGAAGGGGAATTTTTACTTGTAGTGGATTTCCCAAGTGCATGTAAGAGAATGTCTCGTTGGTTCATGATATTTGTTAACTAAAACAAAAAATGTTCCCAAAAAACTTCTTGATGTCTTCACGTTATGAAACCAGCTCCAAAGATAGAAGAAAAGAGAGATCAACATCTTAGAAATCAACCACTTCGAGTGGTAAACCTCCTTTACATTACATAAATGAAAAATTCCTGGGTGATTCAAATGAAAAAACCTACTTCTCTATATAGGAGTCCACAGGGTCACAATATAATCCTAGCCAAAATAATAATAATAATCTAAGGGCCAATAATATAAACAATGGGGTTTTATGGGGCACAATAATAACAATATGGGGACTACAAGAGTACAAAAATAACAAAAAGGGGGCTACACTAAAACAATAAGGGAATACACTAGTAATATAGGGACCTAACATGCCCCCTCCTTCAAAAAAATTTCGTCCTCAACGCTTGAGTAGATTTGGATGATTTTGTATGAAATTCTCATTCTCCCATGTGGAATCTTCAGTGGACGAGTTCTTCCACTTGATGAGATACTCTGAAATTGATTGATTTCGTAGTTGTCGAGTTTTTGTTTCGTGACTGCTTTACGTTCAAATATAATTTTTCCTTCCTCATCAATTTCTGGCAATATTGTTTGCACTGGAAGTTTGTCACCTATAACCTTCTTTAAGCATGAAACATGGAAAAATGGGTGCACTCGAGAAGAAGTAGGAAGCTCTAATTTTTATGCCATAGTACCAATATTTTGCAACAACTTGTAAGGACCATATTGCTTTGGCATTAATTTATTATCCTTGTTAGCTTTCTGGAGTGACACTTGTTTGTATGGTTGTAGCCATAAAAATACCCACTATCCTACATCAAAACTTCTTTCGCTACGATGTTGATCTGCCTGTTGTTTCAATCGATTTTGTGCCAAATTTAGGTTATTTTTTAAGAGTTGGAGAACTTGGTATTGATGCTCGATGTGATGTTCCACTGCTTGAACCATATATTTTTCTCTTAAATATGATGTGATGGACGATGGTTGATATCCATAAAGTTCCATTAATGTGGTCATTTTTCCTACAGTATGGAAGGAAGTCTTATACCACCATTCAGCCAGAGGTAACCACTTGAATCATTGTGTTTGTTTATCAGATACAAAAAAATGAATATATCCTTCCAAAAATTTGTTCACTATCTCAGTTTTCCCATCGGATTGAGGATGATAAGATGAGCTATGGGCTAGTTGAGTACCCAAAAAAGGAAAATAATTTCATCCAAAAATTTCCAGTGAAAATGGGATGTATATTGCTTACAATACTCTTTAGGTTTCCATGTATCTTTTGAATTGTTTCCATAAATGTAGTAGGGATTTTACTTTCCTTAAACGGATGAGATAATGCGAAAAAGTGTGCATACTTGGTAAGTCTATCAACTACCACCATGATGACAAAAATTTCCTTTGGACTTAAGGTAAACCTATGATAAAATCGATTGAAACCTCCTCCCAATGTTGACATGGAATGGGTAAAGGTTGTAGGAGGCCTAGGGTCTTAATTGTCTCAACTTTATTTTGCTGGAAAACCAAACATTCTGCCACAAAATTTTGAATATCAAATTTAAGGCCATCCAAAAAAGATTCTTTCTTCACCCTGTTGTAACTTTTTAAAAATAGTGAGTGTCCTCCAATGGGAGAGGTGTGTGATTCTAAAAGGATTTTTGTTTTAGTTGGGAGTTATTACAAATATATAAGCAATATTTGTACCATAAGAAATCATTTTTCCAACTAAATGTATCAGATTTACTGGGATATTTCTGCAACTTTTGAATGAGTTTCCACAATTCTTCATCATTCTTCCATTCCTCCCTTGCATCAGTTATCCAATTTGGTTGGATAATAGAAATGGAAAAAAAAATGCTTCCACCTCGTAATCCTTTCTTAAGAGTGCATCTACAACAATATTTATCTTCCCTTCTTCGTAGATGATTTCAAAGTCATAACCCAACATTTTTGTGACCCATTTTTGTTTCTCTTCTTAAGATACTCTATGTTCCAAAAATTACTTAAGACTATCATGATCAGTTTTTATCTTGAAGTGTCTTCCCATTAGGTAACGTCGCCATTTATTTAGTGCATGTAGTATTTTCAACATTTCCTTCTCATAAATAACTTTCTGTAAATACTTTTCTTTGATTCGACGGCTTTCAAAAGAAACGGGTCTTTCTTCTTGTATTAAACAATACCAATTCAATTTCCTGAGGCATCACATTCCACAATAAAGGTTTTAGCGAATTTTGGTGTAACTAAGACTGGTGCTAGGCACATTTCCTCTTTAAGATGTTCAAAGGCCTTAGTTTCTTCACGAGTCCATGAAAATGCATCTTTCTTCAATAATGTTGTTAGAGGTGCTTATATTATCCCACAATTATTAACAAACTTGTGATAATACCCTCCTAACCCAAGAAATCCTTCCAGCTACTTTATGGTTGTGGGGGCTTTCCATTGCTTTATGCTTTCAATTTTGTTAGGGTCTACATTAACACCCTCCTAAGATACAATATGACCCATTTATTCCACCTATTTTCCTCCAAAGAAACATTTGGAGGTTTTCGCATATAGTTTTTTCTCCTCCAATAGTTTGAGCACCGTGTTAACATCTTGAACATGATCCTTCCAAGACATGCTGTAGATTAGTATATCATCAAAAAATACTAACACAACTTTTCTAAGGAAGGGTTTAAAAATGGAATTCATCAACTCTTGAAATGTACAAGGTGCATTGGTTAGGCCAAAAGGCATGACCAAAAATTCATAATGACCCTCATGAGTTCGAAATGTTGTTTTCAGAATAGATTCAATATTCATTCCAATTTGGTGATATCGTGAACAAAGATCCAAATTGGTAAAATAAATTGTTTCATGTAATTCATCCAATAATTCATCAATCATAGGAGTGGGAAATTTATCTTTAATAGTGAGCTTATTGATCTCCCTATAATCTGGGCACATGTGCCACGATCCATCCTTCTTGTGCAACAATACTACTAGAGCCAATAAATAACTTTGACTAGGTTGAATTATACCAACCTCTAACATTTCTGCAATCATACATTCAATTTCGCTCTTTTGGACATAAGGATATTTTTAAGGCCTGATGTTCTAAGGAACAATTCCTGGAACCGAATCAATAGCATGATCATGATCACAAATAGGTGGGAGTCCTTTGGGAGTTTCAAACATCTTGGAATGATTGTCCAAGACTTTTTGGGGATCTGCAAAAATAAATTATTTTGATGTTGGAACTTCTAGTGACCATAATTTTGTAGTTACGCCTCGTTTTTCTTTATTTAGAAGCCTTTTCCATGACATATATCTTATTATCTTTCCTCACTTCCACTGATACTTACAAATTAAACCTTTCCTTACGAAAAAAAAATTCAAAGAAAGTTCTTGAAAATTAAAGATACCATACCCAAATATTGTAACCATTGTACTCCTAATACAACATCAACACCTCCCATTGGAATGGAAAGCATTGGAATATTCAATACATATTTCCCCCATGGTTAGCTTGATATTATGGAATTTTCCCGGAAGAAATTTATAGTCCCCTCATTTGCAACCATCCTTGGCACTGCGGTGCTAGGTATAGGAATCAATTCAATTCCTTGGATACCTTATAGTGAATAAAATTATAGGTACTACCTAAATCAATCAACACTGTACTTTTTTCTTCTTGATATGTCCTCCTATACGAGAGTTTGAGGTATTCTTCCTTCCAATACATTATAGGATATGGTCGGACTCATTTCCTCTTTTTCTAGGGTTGGTTCTGGTGTAAATCTTCTTCTTTTGAAGTTTCTTGTTCATTTCTTCCTCTTCTTCACAATCTATGTAAAATAATTTCTTCTCAGCCTTACAAAATTTAATGTATTTATTTTCTATCTATTTTGTATAAAAACCATTTTTCTCCTTTTTATTCCAATTGTTGTGTTTTCAAACCTTGTAGGTTGTGTGGATGTACAGGAGTAGCAACACTTCCATCTTTATAGATGTTAGTGGTAGGCTTCCCCTTGTCACCATAAATTTACTTTCAATTTTTCTTTTCCAACCTCCAATGCCTTCTCAATGAACGGAGTTCTGAGAAAAGAAAACCTCATGTTGGATGTTATCCTTTAAATTCCATATGAAGACATCAATCTTGTGTTCCTGCGGAATATCAATTGAACCTTATATTCAATTTTTTGGAAGTCCTCAGGTGCTCCACGTTTAGACCCTTTTGTTTGAGATTTATGAATTGGATAAAGAAGGTGTTGCTATTTGTATCCTCATAATGTGCTATCATTTCCTCCATAAAAATTGACCAAGTGATAATTTTTTTATGAGAGAAAAGGCATCGATACCATACAAATTTATTTTGTTCTAAATGTAGAGTTTCAATGCGTACCTTTTGTGTGTTTTGCACATTATTGAGATCAAAATATTGCTCCATCTATAGTATCCATGTTACGGGATCCTTGCCATCAAAATTACTCATATCCATATTTGTAATATGGTGGGTCTTCAATCCAACATTAGAGTTTATGAAATCAGAATTAATATTTATTTTTTTATTATCATGAGTTTCCTGTACTACCTTTTCTCCATTAGGAATCATTTCTTGTATCAAATTTGTCAAACCTTCAAACCTTCCATGTCTTCTTTTATATCATTCTTCATGTATTTCATGTTAGCTTCCATGCCATCCATGTTAACTTCTATGCCATCCATTTTAGCTTCCATTCCATCCATCTTAGCTTCCACGCCTTTCTTCAAACCATCCATACTAACTTCCGTGTCTTTCTTCAAACCATCCATGTTGGCTTCCACGCCTTTCTTCAAAACTTCCATTTCATTTTATTTTTCTCTTTGCGAGAGTGAAATTTGGTGCACTTTCTCTTGTAATTTTGATATATCATGTTTCACTTTTTCCTCTTCATGAGTCATAGCGGAGCCTCATGGGTCATAGTAGGGCCTTTTAGTGCTTAATGAGTGTTTAATTCTTCTTAGGGGAAATTTTAGAACCAAATGCGATATATTTGCTTCAATATTCCCTTGAATCACTTCAAGGCGATTTTTTCAAACAAGACTTGTGCAATTTGAAAAAAAAATACACACCTTTCACGATTTTGAGGAGCTCAATATTAAAGCGTGTATCATGTAATTTTGGATCCTACGGATTTAAGCAGTCTGTAATATCCCTAAGTCTTCTTTCATGCCACATGTATTTTTGATTTGGATTCTTCAAGACAAAGTTATTCCCAATCTCCCACAATGACGTAATTATGGATTGGTTCGGTAGAGCAGACATGTATGGTGTGCCACGTGTCAACATTTTCCTCATCGGATCTGAAATCAAATGTTATGAAACCAACTCCATAAATAGAAGAAAATAGAGATCAACGCCTTAGAAATCAGCCACTTCTAGAGGGAAACCTCCTTTACATTACATAAATGAACAATTATTGGATGATTCAAATGAAAAAACCTCCTTCTATATATAGGAGACCATGGGGTCATAATATAATCCTGTTTGAACTAACACTAATAATATAAGGGCCCACAATAAAATAGTGGGGTTTTATGGGGCACAATAATAACAATATGGGGACTATAGGAGTAAAAAAATAAAAATAAGGGAGCTACACTAAAACAATAAGGGATTTCACTAGTAATATAGGGACCCAACACTTCAACTATGTTATATTCGACAACGAGAGGGGGAGCCAAAGTGTTTGGGGAGGTAGCTTGAATTCTGAATTCCATAGCGATGGTATTTTTTTTGTGGGAGTACCCTTTTTTTGGAGTTCTTTCCCCAACTTGATCTAAGTGTTTTGCATTGAGTTTACTGGCATAATCATTTCCCTTAACAAGGCTTCTTTGATTTTTTTCTTTGTCAACTCTATTGTAACGACCAATCCTTGGCTTCTTAAATTATCTAGGTTGGTATGCTGCTAGGATGGAGGGTCACTCAAATTTTTTTTATTGTTTGTGCTCTTCTAGGTTGAAAGTATATAATTGAATGTGTTTTCTACGCGTCCAACACTTACAACCTCATCAGTTACAAAATATTCTTCCTTTTCTTCTTCGAGCCCGATCAGCTCATCAGTAAGCATAACATAGAAAAAATGTGTAACACGAGAGTTCATGGTGTGATTCCATTGTGGGCATGTTTTCCATAGGAATGATAATCTTGATGATATAGAAAAATATACATCCATGCCTAAGTTTCCCAAGTTATCAATTCAATGCAACATTTGAGCTTTGCAACATGAATTTTTCCCACTGGTTATTGCTATTACTGGATTCGTAATCTCTAATAAAGTTGTATCATAGAGGTTTTCTTATCGCGATGGTCTCCTTTACCTTTGTACGTTCCGCTAACTCATTTGTGATTATTAACCATGAGCGTTAATTCCTGAGGTCGGTCGATTCTTTATCTTTTGTCTTGTTACGGAGAAACGGACCATCTACTCATGCCTTTCGAGTCCTTTGTTGGTTCATTATCTGAGATAAATTTGATTTCATTCAATTATTTCTCAACTGTGATAGCCTCTTCATAATTTTCCATAAGTTGTGGTTTCATAGTTCACTTTGCAAACTGCACAATGCTCGTCGGCAAGGCAGAAGTGTAGTAATATATGGTGATTGAGTCATGAGGTTTCATATCTTCCTGAAATATGTTCAAAATGTGATTTAACCTCTGGTTGAATTATTTCACTTTCTCTTTTACGATCCATCTTTAGATTATCCAAATCTCAATAACATGGTAGGGGGTCCTATCATCAATAAAATTTCTAAGGAAAATTTTCTTAAACACCCTGAAAATTCACAGATGGAGTTCATTAGAAGGTTTTGATACCATATATCTACTCTACCATCAAGGTACATGGGAAAGATATACATGAACCATCATTATGACATACATCAATCGTTTACGGATGTGGGTAAGAGTTGTCTAAGAGGGTCTTTTTCCTTCGATACACAGCAGGGTCATACTTATTTGGGAGCTTCTCAGAGTGCTTTAGCATCTTGTGCATCATACCCATAATTTCAAGTGGGCCTTGAATCATCCAATCCCAATATTAGTCTGTCATGTATTATTATTCTCTCTTCTCCCCTTTTTCTGTAAGATTCCAATGGCTCTTCTTCTTATTCCTCACGGCTCAAATCGTGAACATTTATGTCTGAGAGTACGGCATTACCTTCACTGCCAACAATGAGAAATGGAGGTTCGAATTTGTTTTCCACATAGTATTATAGCTCTTCAAGGGTGGCAAGAACTAAATATTCAAGAGAGGACACCACTATCTCGGTGGGGATGGTTTCATTCTTCGGTAAAAAATATGGAAGACTAAGCCAATCTTGGCAGTCAACCAAGCTACTTTTACAAATTGACGGGTTATATAGAAAAATGGAATGAATTTGATTATATGGGATTTCTATGATTTGGTAGGTTGTGTTTTGGAAGAGTCATAACCGAAACATTAGTGGGGTAGTTACCTTTGAATGTTTCTTCTACCATGTCAGTTAATAGGTTGTGGTCTGTGGGTTCATTAGACGTAAAATAATGGCTTCCATCCTTCTAGTGCTAGGAATTTTGATGGTGTTGTATCTGCCAACATTCATGGGATATACCCGATATGACGTCCCAAATATAACTCACACCATTTGGTGTTGGAGTCCCATATCAAAAAAAGGCTCCATTTCCATATTCTTACAAATTTTCCTTAGCTCTGATGATCAGCAAGAGAAAGGGATGCATATGTACTTTTGAAAATCATGGGGGTATGCAGTGAATTTCAATTCTGCCAGTATGTCAGAGTTCTTCTAAATACGGGGGGGGCCAAGTGAAGATAAGAGAGGGCCAATAGTATCATGCGAGAGGATACACATATGAAACAAAGGGTCCATTTAAAATCAACGGGAATAGTCCAAAATGGATGAGACGGTTGTTACAACCAACAATTAGAAATATATGCCTAATATCATGTGGAATAGTCCACGGGGATGGGACAAAAATAACGACCATTGCATCACATTCTCAGCAAGATAAGCACCTAAAATAACCAAAATATTTCAATTTCCTTAGTACATGTGGAAGAAAACATGAAATAAAAGATGAGCAAAATAGTCTTACAAACATTCCATAGTCCATGCATGAAGAGCGTGTTGGTTATGTTTTTGGTGGGGAAATTTTCGAAAAATGACTAAGTGTGGCACCAATGAGATTGGTGCTTAGGCAGTGAAAATTGACGGTGATCAGACACTTAGGATATTTTGGTTGAATAAAAAGAGTAGATCATCCATTGCTAAGCCAAATAATCTTCCTGTGTGACAACTTTCTGACTAGTTATGACAAGTACAACACCAAAGATACACTGCAGACTACGACGACACTTGTGCAAAAATGCTCAAAACTTTGGGAAATGAGTGTGATGAATGCCACAAGGTTGAAAAACTCATTTACACAAATATTACCTCTTGGAACCATTAGAAATGGCTCATTCGCCTGTCTGGCTCAACATGCCAAAGACGACACTTTTCTTATCTTACTGAGAGGGACCACAACAATTTAGAAGACGATAAAATGAGCCTCAATGTTTGTGAAAGAAATGAATAAGAACAAGGAATTCTCTAAAATTTAGTATAAGCAAGAATTTTGGAGGGGGTTTGTACCAGTTAAAATAGATTGACAACTCACCTCCATCTTCTTAATTTTCATCACTCTATAGCCCAATTGTAGCTCGGAAGCATGCGGAAGAAGAGTACGTATTGTGAAGAAGAGTACCCAAGGGTTATGTTGGAGGTTAAATAATGAGTCAACCATATTCAACCAGCATAGAAGGGATCAAATATGTATCTCCTTGAATTGGAATTAGATTACTTCGATCGTAAACTATAACCTCACTCTCAACATGTGTGTAGTGAGGGTGAACACAAAAATTGATGGTGAACGGTATTATGTTGGCTAATTTCTTATAATTTCATTGTATGTTGATTTAATTCATATGTACTAATTATATGAGGGATATCGATCATATAAGTCAATAACAAAGTGATTTTTAATATTGATTATAAATATATTTAATAGTTATTGAATGTTAAGCTATATCTATAAAAGAAATAGTTTGGAAATCTGCGAATACGAATATTAATTAGTTGATGTAAGTTATATTTTACTTATAAGAAAAAAAAAATTAACTATATTGATGAATGTAACGTGCTAAATTTAAAATGTGTTATATCCATGATGATTTTTGAATACAATGATATGAATGTAGATTCAAAATTAATGGAATTTACTTGGGAAGGAATGCTTTCACTATTGAATCTACGACAAATCCCTTACTCTTCCTATTTAACTAAAGCATATACTAATAACATAATGATAGTAGGTAATGAGTTGTATTATAAATCTTGTAAAGTAGACTTATGATTCGATTCGGACTTGTTATTTATTCCTACTCCTTCTTGAAACTATAGCATTTCATTCTACATGCATATCCTTCTAACCCCTACAAAGATAATTGTGTGAGTAATTAGACTTCAGTCAATAAGGGATCAATATAATATTGGGATCATCTAGTAGAGTGATTATGAATATGAGACATATTCTCTTCTCTTTAAATCTAAATATGTAAATTCCCCACCTTTATTCTATGTACATAAATATTCCAGGTATTTTGATCTTCCTTAGAAGGATAAATCATGTACTACCAAGTGAAAATTGTATGGAACTTACCTATTTCCCTAGTTCTTCATCGTAAGAAATTATTTGGTGCTAATGATTCCTAACTATACCATAGGTTAATTATGTCTCAATTTTAAACATTTATTCCTCAAGGACTAAACCACCAAGCACCCAAAACTAGATTTCATGTCCAAGCACTAAGTCTCTTTGGCATATCAAATAATTGAATGCTTTTAGTGGAAAACTCTTTAATATACTACCGATATAATGGAAACCACATGAAAATAATGTAACCAATGTGTGAATAATCTAGAGTAATGTAGAAATAGGAGTGGTTATGGTTTGTTGAACGAGAGTTTGCTTTTGGTGGACAACTCTTTAACATACTACCGATGCTCACAGCCAAACCACATGAAAATAATGTAACCAATGTGAGAATAATCTAGAATAATGTAGAAATAGGAGTGGTTATGGTTTGTTGAGTGAGAGTTTTATAATTAGAGTTTAGTTTCCACCGAGTTCAAGATTGTTTGACTTAAGAAGATTAGTTGAGTGCCTATGCTATAAATATGTAATGTTGACATTGAGAGTATGCTGGTGGTGAGCCTCTGTCTCACGTTGTGTGTGTTGCATTTTATTTATTTATTTTGAGTATCAACATGCTGCATAAATTGTCGATAATCAAAGTGCTATAAAGTGGCACACAATCCAATATATCATGCAAGAATCAAGCACATTGGTGCCAATACCACTTTATGCGAGAGAATATTGAATCAAATGAAATTTGTTACAGTATTTTGTAATACCAAGGATAATATGGCTGATATCTTTACAAGCCTCTTGGTAAACTCAAGTTCAAAGTTTTAGAAGAAGATTAGGTGTTGTAAGAAAATCAATTTCTGCACCAGTAAAAGGGAGGATATGAGAATAAATACGAATAATTTAGAAATATTAGTGGTTATGTGGTTGTTGAAAAAGAGTTTTATAATTAGAGTTTAGTTTCACCCGGTTCGGGGATTGTTGCCCCAAACTTGAATATTAGGTGAGTGCCTATGCTTTATAAATATGTAATATTGACGTTGAGCTAATAACAAGTGGTGTGAAATACCGTAATAGAGCAATCCCATGTGTGTTGCATTTTATTTATTTAATTACCAAAGGTCAGATAGGTATATAAGGAATCAATAATATTAGTTTATAAAGAAAATAAAATCCTAATATAGCAAGATATTGACGTCTCTATATACATAGCCTAAACTCTAATATGGAAGTATTTACGGTAAATATGAAACATCGGTAATGAATGGCAAAGTATTCATCCCAATATTACTTCAATAAACAAAAAACAACTCGGAAAAATTGTCCCATTCAGCAAAGTAAATATAAAGAGAAATTTTCCAAACAATGAGGTCAGATGGAAACATTGAAAAATAATAGAAGAATTCAGCAGGAGAAATGATGACAATTGTTGACGAGCGTTGTTGTTATAAATATTTTGTTTATTGATAGTATTCGGTTTAAAGATTATTGATTACTTGTCCAAAACAATTACGAAGGAAAAAATATGGTCAACCATAAAGCACAACTATATAACGCTTCCACTAGAACACTATCACTAAAAGGTCATACATTGTTTAACGTATGTCACATTAGCTTCAGCAACATTATTTCCATCATTGATGACTATGGAGAAACTAGAATATTTTGACCTCGTCCAAAATGGAATACATGAAAACCATGACTAAAATGTTGAGGCCTAATGTGGAAAACATGACGGAGCCATGTAAAGGGATAACATCATGATGTATTTTAGTAATGATGTTGTTATGCCATACATAGGACACATTTTAGCCTCGTTTAATGAATTTTTTAACAAGTAGGCATAGGCTAGGCTAGTAGTGTCATGTAATAAGGATTGGAGGGAAGAGAGAGTGAGAGAAAGAGAGAGAGAGTTGGAGGGGAAAATAGAAGGAGGCAAGAGAGAAAGGGAGAGAGAGGAATGATGAGAGAGAGGAAGCGAGTGATGGGGAAAGAGATAGGATTGTAGGAGAGAGAGAGAGAGAGAGGGAGAGAGAGAGAGAGAGAGAGAGAGATGGGGGAGGGAAGAGAAAGAAGGAGTGAGAGAAAGGGTTAGAGGAAGGAAAATAGAGGGGACTTGAAATAGAGGAGGAGAGAGGGGAGGAGTGAGGGAGGATATAATATGGATTTGAAGTGGGATAGGGGAGGGATAGAGAGATGGAGCTGGATGAGGAGAGAGGAGAAGAAGAGAAAGACATAGAAGTGGTGGAGAAGAGAGTGACAAGGGGAGAGATGGAGAGGGACTTTGTATGTTTGGTGGTGAGACAAAAGAGGAAAATAAGGAGATATGGAGAGAAGGGAGGGAGAGAAGGAGTGAGACGTATGTGGTAACAAAGTTGGAAGGTGAACAGAGAGAGAGAGAGAGAGATATAGGGAGGGAGAGAGAAAGGAAGAGAGAGAGTGAAGAGGTAGGAAAAGAGATATGGAGATGGAGAGGGAGAGAGGGGGAGGTAATAATAAAGACATGGGGTGAAAGGTGGAGAGAGAGAGAGAGAGAGAGTGATAAAGAAAGATGGAGAGAGAGAGGGAGAAAGAGGTGGCAAGGGGGAGAGAGAGAGAGATAGAGAGAGAGAGGAGGGAAGGGGAAGAGAGAGAGAGAGAGAGATAGAGAGAGACAGAGGGAGAGAGGAGGATGGAGTGATAGATAGATAGATTGAAGAAAGAGAGTTTGTGCTTTTGGGTTGATATAGAGAGATAGAGGGAGATGGAGATATAGATGTAAGGTGAAGAGAAAAAGAGATATATGGAGAGAAGGAGAGAGGGACAAAGAAATTGATATATATGGAGTGGGAGAGAGTGTGTGTTTGGTGGGGTGAGATAAAGAGACAAATAAGGAGATATGGAGGGATATATAGATATACATGGAGGGGAGAGAAATAAAAGATATTTCTTACACCAATAGATGCATTGATTTTTGGTGTAGATGTTGATTTCTAATGATACATTTGATTACTTTCACTAGATGGATTGATTTCACGTAGATGATTTCTAATCATTTGATTGCTGCAGGGCCTTTAATTTCAATGTAGATGTTGATTTATGATTATATTTTATTTCTTGCACTAGATGAATTGATTTCAATGTTGATTATTTTTTAAACCTTTTGATTGCCTTTTGCATTGAATGCACGCGATTTCGGTGTAGATAGTGATTTCTAATCCTATTTGATTACTTTCACTAAATGCATTGACTTCAGTCTAGATAGCCGATTTATAATATTATTTGATTTCTTGCACTAGATACATTAATTTCAATGTAGATGTTGATCTATAATTATATTTGATTGCTTACACTAAATTCATTGATTTAAATGTATATGATTTATAACCTATTTGATTGCTTGCACTAAATGCATTTATTTCGGCGTAGATGGTGGTAGTTTCTAATCCTATTTTATTTCTTTCCTCGATGCATTGATTTCAATGTATATGTTAGTTTCCAATCCTATTTTCCTACTTACACTCAACACACTTATTTGAGTGTAGACGTTTATTTCTAATAATATTTTATTACTTGCATTAGATGCATTGATTTCAGTGTAGATGTTTTCTATTATTATTTGATTTCTTGCATTTAGATGCATTAATTTTAGTGTATATTTTTATTTATAATTTGATGTAATGGGATGTATGATGGTACATTAATTTTAAAGTCATTGGATTAATAGTGTGCAATGATTTCAATGTAAGAACAAAATATTATTGATAATTTACATTGTTTTTCGTTTTGTAGTAATTAAACCTATTAATATTGGAGAGCAATAGAGACAAGGTATGATGTTTACTACAACAAATTAAGCTAAATATTTAAATGGTCTACAATTCCAACTGGCCTTTTCAAATAATCAATATGAAAATATGACAAAACTAACAAGGGTGAAAATAGGAATAGTAGAAGAAAATAGTTTGAAGTCAATCAAAATGAAGACTATTCATAATTGGCTACATTCTTATTATTCAAAATCTCTATCATTCAATATTATTACATTGTCACTTTTATTTCAAATTGTTTATTTCATCATTAAAGTTATTTTACAATAGTTGTCACCTCAAAAAACTGAGGTAATTAACCAAATTTAAAATTAAAATGACTCAATAAATGTCACACATATTTAACATATTTAAAATGGTTTTATTAATATTAGATGTATTTACATATTATTGATAAAATTAAGCATATGTTTCTCATATTATGGATAGGTTTTCCTTGGTGGCACAAGACTGAAAGTAACCTAGATCCATCTTAACTTCGGATGTATCAAGCCTCGGGGGATCAAATCTCGAGGTGCAAACCTTTCCTCAAGTTTTTCACAGAAAGAGAGGTTGGCACCTCTCGAGAGATTTGATCCTTCTCGGCGCTTGATAGATCGAGGTAAGATGTGGATCTAGGATATTATATCCAACATTGTTTTTTTATTTAGAGAATATTTTATTTTAATTTAGAGGAAAAACATACTTGCAATTACTTTTCTATTTGGGATGTAGACACAATACCCAATTTACACATTTTGCTCGTATCATGAGAGCCTAGAGGATAAATCTTAAACTTGCAAAAAAATTACGTCAATTAATACATTTTACTGCTTGGTAAATATGTGATTAATATAAGTCTGGCAATTTTCATTGTTTAAATTCTATATTTGCTATTTTATCATTATTAGTATTTTATATTAAAAAATTGAATTAGTTACACATTTTTGCACTCTTATTAAAAAGTAACTAGTTTACTTTACCTTCAATTACATTTTCCTTTCCTTCTAAGGTTAACACACACACATATATAAACACACACACTTTTCGCAGAAAGAAAGTTCATACTACTAAAATATATGACCTAATATGGATATTCAAAAAACTTTCTTTAAGTTATATATATATATATATATATATATATATATATATATATATATATATATATATATATATATATATAAAGTTTTATAAACTTATAATTCCAACAGTTAATTGTTTAATTATATGGTTATTTAATTTTTGTTTGGGTGAGAAAAAACTAGCAATTGCACCACATGTTGCAAAGGAAACACCATAAGGTTGTGGTATAGGAAAGAATAACATATAAGAAAGAAGAGGTAGTAGGAACTTTCCTCGGCTCCAGCTGAACCTTGAGAATAAGGGAGTGGAGAATTGTTTCTGGACCTCAAATCAAAATATCCATTATATATATATATAAATTTTTATAAACTTATAATTCCAACAGTTAATTGTTTAATTATATGGTTATTTAATTTTTTGAGTGGAGACAAGAATAACAATTGCTACACATGTTGCAAAGGAAACACCATAGGTTGTGGTACCGGAAAGCACTTATTTATATAAGAAAGAAGAGAGGTAGTAGGAACTTTCTAAGCTCAAAATTTGAACCTCGAGAATAGGGAGATTAAATTATGTTTCTGGACCTCAAATCAAAATATCCATATTGGATAATTGATGTGGAACAACTTTTTTGTCATTAATTGCATGTAAGATGTTTTTCGTAATGGATGAGACATTTTGTGAAATTACTCAGACCTCTATATGGCCAATCTGCATATGTTTATTTTTAACATGAAGGATACTTGGTTTTTAGGTAATTTTAGGGGCCATGCCTTCTAAAAATTCTTTGTTTCTATCAAAATTTGCAATGTTGAATTCTAAATATCTCTAGAACTGCGACTATGGTGTACGGCCTGAAATTATTCAATGGAATAAAAACTTATCACTATGACATGTTTTACTTCATAAAAAACTACTAAGAAGCTTAAGTATGGTAAATCCACCTTAACATTCCATTTGAACATAGAGAATAGAGTTATCTTAACGAGTCAATTTTATGGATAGGAGATATTTAGGTCGTTTTTAACCCTTTGGGATGATTAATTAATCTCAGTTGAGAAAATTTATATTACTAAATTATCTACAGTCATATTTCCATAGTTCCTCTTTGAACGACCAATATTACACTTCTTTGGAACTTTTCACGTACAATAACAAACATCCGCAGAAGAACAAGAAAGAAAGAAAAAAATAAAACAAAATTACGAATCTGAGCGTGACTTCTTTAAGGATCATAATTCAAGACTTTAGTGCCGTTTAAAGATAAATTATTTTCCCATCAAATAAAAATAAACAATAAAATTTTGTAGTGACAAGAATGGGAACAGATTTTAATATAATAACTCTATTACCTAGTTATAGTACATTTTTGTTTTGAAATGAAAGTATTTTCCCGATCTTTTAAATAACAGATTCCTCCCTAAGTGACCCTTTAGAGATACCTTTTTTAGGCGGTGCAATAGGTAAGTGTCTTTTGTCTAGTATTTTCTAAGTCTGACATTTTAATTTAAGGAGCGGTAAAAAGAGAGGCAAGTAGACGAAAAGAAGCTGACGGTGGTGAATGTCAAATTAGAAAATATATTGAGGAATGTCTTGATTTTCTCATGTGGGCCTTCTTCAATTGATGAGGTGGTAGGAGCTTTCTCCTCCATAATAAGCTATAAAATTATGTTGAAGGTTAACTACTACTCATACTTTGACTTCTCCTTACAATTGAAATGTTTCTCTTCCCATAACTGTCCGGGTTATAATTCTAGCTTTATCTTGTTTTATATTAAAGAATTAACTACTCTACCTTACCTTGATTAAATTTCACTTTGTTAAGGTTAACACACACACATATATATAAACATACACTTTCTGTAGAGAGAGAAAGTTCATACTAAAATATATTACTTAATATGGATATTCAAACACTTTATTTAAGTTCTATCTCTCTCTCTCTCTCTCTATATATAGAGAGAGAAAGTTGTATAAAATTATAATACTTAATTGTTTATTTCTATGGCTATTTAATTTTTGTTTGGGTGAGCAAAAATTATTTTTGTTATTTTATAAAATTATAATACCAACAGTTAATTGTTTATTTATATAGTTATTTCTTTATTTTTTTTGGTGAGGGAAAGTTATTTGTATTATTTTTTTGAGGACGTGACTGCCACAATTCTAATTGTAGAATGAGCCTTTGAAACAATTATAATACCAACAGTTAATTGTTTATTTATATGGTTATTTAATTTTTTTTGGGTAAGCGAAAATTATTTTTATTATTTTTTTGAGAACGTGGCATACTTATACATCTCCCTCATACTAGATTGTGGAATTAGCCTTTCAACTCAATAAGTGAAGCATATTAAACCTTTATAGCCAATTATTTATACATGTATATAGTTTATAGTTGTGTCTCAAAATTGTCTCCAATGACAAATAAAAATAAATAAATAAATAATTGGGTATGTTTATGTTATGATATGAAGTGGTGCATTGAAATTAAGAAGAAATGGAGTACAAAAGTATGGCATTTAAGAAATATAAAAGTGATTCTTATGAGAAAATCTAAAACATGATATCGCATTAAAGGCATAATTATAAGTATGGATTTTAAAACAACATGTAGTAAGGTTATCCATAAACCAACAGTACACCACATTTAGTCTCTTTTTTAAGAGCTTTTGGTCATCAAAATTAATTTATCTTTAAACAATAATTTATCCTTTTTTTAAACCCAAATATTTTCATTCATCTAGAACTCGTAATATATGGAAATATTATATATATATATATATATATATATATATATATATATATATATATATATATATATATATATATATATATATAGAGAGAGAGAGAGAGAGAGAGAGAGAGAGAGAGAATAATATTGTTCACACAAACGAGATAGTGTACATATAATATTTATCTGAATACCTATAACGGTGAGTAAGGTCCTAAGTTCCCCTCGAGTTTTATACCATTCTTTAGATCTGTGATATAATATCAATATGTCACAAATAGACAATGAGCCTAGATAAAATAAAGTGGTCAATTCTAATTCCTTTAAAACTACCAAATCTCATTGATTCCTTTAGTTCCTTACTAGAACTTTCTCTATAATAAAAGGGATTGAACGTATAGAAAATGGAATATGATTAAAACGGTTTCTAAATTTTGTTGTATGACATGAATCCATCATAGTCAATATGTCATAAATGGATATTACATGAGCTAATGAATGAAGACTGTCAAATTTGTAACTCACAGAGAATACAAAAACCATCACCTCCATTAGTTCCTTTCTCAAACCTTATATAAAATAAAGAAGGCAAGTGGGGTGGAGGGTAGACATTCCTTAACTTCTTATTACATCAAATAAATATGTTTGACCCATTTACTACGATATATAAAAATAAATATTCTTGACACAAATGATAACCTAGTTAATGAGTGGGACATAGGAGCCTAAATTGAAAATAAGTTACATTGACCATTTATCCAGCTAGAAAAGAAATATTCTTGAAACAAATGACCTAGTTAATGAATGGAGATACGGCAAAATATTAACCTAGTTAATCGAAGGAGAAAAAGCTCATATGAGTCAACATTAACATGAAATTACCAACCATTTCCTTTTTCATAGGACTTTCATAAAATCAAATTTTACCACCATGTGTTTCAACTTCTTAAATTTTATGGAATGAATTACCTTTGTTATGTAATTCCATAACGTTGTATGGAAATAGCTAAGGACGTAAGGAGGAAAAACATATTTTGGCATTTATTTATGAAAATAAAAGTGGGAGAAGGAAGTAAAGGTAAAGGTCCTGAAAGTTGCATGTGAGGAGTAAAATGAAGGAAAATAATGGAAAATGAAGAAAATAGAGGCATGGCTTATAAAAGGGCTTCTGAGGATGAATTGGTAACATTTTTCAGTGTAACCTTTTGTTAGTTTTTTTTTTGGAGCTTTCTCATTATTCTCTCTCTCACACACACTCTTGGACACTTAGAGTTTTCTTGGAGCATTTCAACATTGAGCCAAGAAAGAGGGAAGTAATAAAAGGAAGGACAAGGAAAGGAATGGAAAGAAAAGATCAAGAAAGGAAGATCATGACCTAGTAGCTTCATCAAGGATACTTGCAAGTAACATATTGCATGTGTAATTTCCTAGCAGGTTTGGACATGCATGGCTTATGCATGTTGGTATTTGGTTCTCCTGTTGTCGGTGGCATGATTTCGTGGGATTTGATAGTGGATTTAAGCCTTGCCTTTCCTCTTTCCAAATACTGTGACCTTGGTGGTTTTTTTATCTCGGTTTTAGATTTGGAACAAATGGTTTGAAAATACGAGAAATGAAGATGATGTCGAGAAGAAAATTCCCAAAGGCCTAGCAATCCCTTGACCAGTTTTGGTGGGATACATTGTAAACCCTAAGGGTGGTGTCTCAATTTAGGGCCTACTGATCTAGTATTAGATTGAGGTAAGGCATAGAGATAGGGAGAGTAAAAATCTCCTCAAGGATAGTGATGGATTCCAGATGAAATTCCAAGTTTTGTTTGGTTTCGTGATCAGAGAACTAGTTTTTGTTTGATCACAGTATGGTGAGGGTGGAGGTGGTTTAACCTATATATTCCCTTGGTTGTTTATATATTGGTTTATTCATGAGATGCCACATTTATTGTTGGAATATGGCACATGGGTGACTAGATGAAGAGATATTTGGCTCAAACATGTCTATGGTTGCGTGGTACATGGAAGTCCTGAACCGAGTTAGCTGTTGCCTATGTCATCAAAGCTAAGTTCTCTTGATTTTGTACTTATTAATGTGTGGATTTAATGGATATTATCTCACTGTTATTTACATGCTTTTATGTTTTTTTATAAGCATGGTTAAATTATCGGTTCATGTCATGGTTATTTCATGTATTTAGTTGTAATTGTTAAAATAATAAGTGCAAGAACTAATTGATGTCATATCAGTTTAAGGAAAGAGGGTGGTTATCCTTCTTGTAATGTTTCATATGATTTTTCAGTCATTCATTTTTTCTTGTGTCCTATACCTACAAATTTCTAGGTGCCATGGAAAGTGTTTGACAGAATCTTGGTCTTAGATTGGAGATGGTTGGAGGCTGAGTACAGAGTCGTTTTAGTTATTTGTCATTTTCACCATGTGTTTGATGATTTCTGAAAGGTACATGAAGTTCTGGGTAGTGTATTGGATTAAGGGCTTAAAATTTTCCTTAAATCACGTGGAAGAAGGCACATGTTTGGGAAATTGAGTCCTTGGACACACACATGCATATGTTGTGGGAGCATCAAAAGCCTCCCAAACACACCCTTCTGCAAATTAAGGGAGCGTCCATGGGTTTGAAGGCATAAAAGTAATTTGGAGATAGGCACAAGTCATGTGATGGGACAACTCACAGGTCTTGTAGTAGGTCAGAGAGTCTTTGTTATGGTTTTCATGTTGATTCCCGCCTTAAAGTCACCAAGAGTTGGTATTCTCTTAACTTCCATCAGCTCTGTTACCTACGTTGGTTGGTTAATTGGGTAGATGTGAGGGCATGTGTATGTTACATTTAAGAAAATTACATTAATAATGAAAAACAATTAAGAAACATAGATAGATAAATCTATATAGACGAAAAAGAGAGTAAAAATGTATAACAAATTTGTGTGTGTGTGTGTGTGTGTCTATATATATATATATATATATATATATATATATATATATATATATATATATATATATATATATATATATATATATATATATATATATATATATCTATCTATATATATATATATATATATATATATATATATATATATAAGTATATATACACACACATATCTGATATATAGTTGTGCTCATTTCTTAATATGAGGGAAATATGTCATTCCTTCAATGGTTGGTGACCTGGGTCTCAAAATCGGCATCTTATTTGTATCCTCTTTTCATATTCTTAATTCTTTTTCACTTACACATGGTTTGTATTGGTCCATTCGATGTTTATATGTGGGATTTAGACATAAGTATTTCTCATACCATTTCCTTGGTATTTTACATATGAATTATGTGACCAATATTGGAGAAAGATCATATTTTATTTTGATTTGAGTTAGTGTGTAGGGAAAAAGTGTGAAAACTTGTTACATCACAATAGGGTGTATCTTGGTCTATAATTTTTGTTACTTTGTTGTTGAAACTTTCTACTACAACTCTAGTTTTCTCACTCACTTATGCAACTCTAGTTACAACTCATTACTACAACTATGGTGCTTAAACTCATTGTGACAAATACAATGCTACAATGATTCTTGTTTCAATTTAGTCCATGACTCTCTAATGCAACTCTAGTTTCCACAACTCCACTATTTACAAATATAATTCCCACAAATGACTACTACAACTCTAGTGTTACAGCAAGTGGTTGCAACTACGGTGCCGAAAATAAATCTTAATTTGTTGTGATAACCCACATTATTACAACTCTGGTGCCACAACTCACTGCTATAACTATAGTGCTCCAACTCTATGCCACAACTCTAGTGCAACATTTTTTTGTTGAAATTATAGTGCCAAAAATTTCTACTGCAACTCTAAGAACCATGAGTCGACATTAGAACCATGAACCATTGAAATTATGAGCCAACAGTGAAACCGTGACCCCTAATGTCACATATTTTCCACTAATCTATGTAGGAATTATGGATCCATACAATAATAATGTTAATCCAAGAAAATCAAAGAAATATAAATAATTTTTCAAAGAAAGACAAAATATTTGAGTGAAATTGACAAGAATCTTAGAATTATTTGGAAAAATATTTTGATTTGTTACTAAATTCTTGATTATTAGAACAAAATTTTATAATTAAACATCAATTTCCAATTATTTGTAAGGATTGGCAAAACCATTTTGTTATTTTTAATTATTTAACCACTCTGAATCTAATCCATAAGTAGGTTTATTTTTTTATGTACATTGCTCTAATGTCCATTAATTTTGATATATAAATGAGAGGTATTTCTCCATTGTTTGGAGAGGAATCTCATAGCAATGTCGAAATGATAATAAACTAATTTACTTATTGATGTTTTTTTTTAATTTTATTTTATAATTTCCATAGTGTATGATTTGATTAGTTAATTTCACTTATTTTTTTTGCATATTTATAAAATATTAATTTATTTTAATTAACTTAGTTAATTAAATTTCTTTATGTAACTACCCATGTAAGAAATGTTGATAAATATCAACACTCTATTATATGGACATAGAGACCACTCTAATAGATCAAAGTGTTGTGTACTTTAGGTAGTTTTCTTTTCTATAATTGCAATTTAAATCAATTATTTATCCATGTATAATTTATTTTATTTAAAGTTTTGTAATTAATTTCTAGTTGTGTGATTTTTTCTATTTATGCAATTAATTATTCCTACATGGTTGTATTTTTTTATTTATCAATTTATTATTCATGTTTATTCTAACTTTGCATGCTTTCATTCTAGATTGGTTTTTATTTATTTATTTTTTTGAAAAAATGTTCTCAAATGATCACATTTGTTTGTCTATGTGAAAATAGGTATTATCTAGGCAAGGATTAGTGTTTTCATTTATTTTTTCCTGTGTGATTTATTTCATACATGTGTGGTTTGTTCTACCTATATTGAAGTTTACACCATTAAGCTTCCTAATCCCACATAGTAAGTGTCGGCATCTCTATAACATTATATTAGTATTTATACCTATGTTGGAGGTTACATCGTTAAGCTTCCTAAGCCCACTACGTAGAAGTGTAACATTTTTTCAATTTCCTAAGTTTGATATTTAATTTCCTGCAAGCATGTTTACTTTCCTCAAGTGTGCTTACTTTCTTTCAGCATGTTTTTTTCTTCCAAGTGTGTTTATTTTTCTGCCAAATGGCTTTAGTCACTTTAATGATATTTTTTAGAATAATTTTTTCCAAGCTTGTGAAACATTTATACTTCATATGAAAAAATTCATCATTGATGCGAAACCATAAAAAAAAAGCCAATGGAAGTAGAGAGAATAGTACGGATATGCAATGTGTAGTTATGAGTTATATGAGCCCCCAAGTTGACAATTAAATGCATTGTCTTTTGATCATCTTTTTGAGCAATGAGAAAGGTATTTAAAAGGCTTCTCACTTGGTACATAATTAACACATATCATTTAGAATATTATTAATAGAAATTTTAATATTTCAATGTGTGTTAAGTAATATATTTCATTATCAACTTCGTATATCAACGAAAGTTACTTTCTCATAGGATTCCCTACAAAAACCGGAATTAGAACTCAATTTCAAAATATCTATTACAATGCCAACTTTCATAAGCTCTTATGACATCCATAACTATGGTAATATTAGAATGCTTCTCTTAGTTATTTTATGAGCATGTAAATGAGATTATAAATGGACATTAGTAATATTTAAGTTGTTTTCTATGAGTTGGTGGGTCTATCACTATTATGTGTGTTTAGTCTCAAGTGATTTTAATGAAATTCGTTTGATGTCTATAATTAGAAAATTTTGTATTGGCATGTATGTGTATTTTATTTAGTATTTATTGCTTCTATCTGAATAATCGGGAGTTTGGTCATGTGTATATGCTTATTCTTGGTTCTCTCTGTTTCGAGGGTTCTTTGTAAGTTGTGGCCTCTGGGTATCCCGTGTGTTTGTTTCTTGTTAGTGGTGCTAGATCATGTGGGCTATAGGGATGTCGTTTTTGTGTGGGTGGGGGGGGAATTTCCAAGGAGCACCTCTCGCTATGTGGGGTATGTTATGAGTTTAATTGATGATGTTTTGGTATGGTGTGTATGTCCCGGGGAAGTTTCAACTTGTGTATTTTCCTATCTCTTTATAGGTATAGGAAGCTTCAACAGTAGTCACAAGTGTGGCCCCTTTGTTGTTTCCATGCCTCCTAGGAATCACTTACATTTTCAATGAGGGTGTGGGGATATGAATATGTAAGGATAGTTAAGAGAGAGGATTTTTATAAAGTTTCTATTGCTATGTATTTTAATGTTGTATCACTGAAGACAATAAGATAACTTCACAAGTTGGAAACTCATGCTAAGGTGGATATCCAATCCTACTCATAGTCTAGAATTATGAATGAAGTATCTACATAGATTCCAGACCCCAGTCACACCAGGGAAGGAAGAATTAGTAATTTAATTCAACGAATTTACATTGGTAGATGAAAAATCTAATGGGGTTGATTCTGAAGGACAAGTAGGTTGAGAGCTGCAATTCCTTTGCCTCCTTCGAAGACATTAAGATAATGTTGAGGAATCAATGATTCCCCTTGGATAGATGTGTTGCAAGTATTTCGCATGAGTACACTGGGAGGTACAGATATAATAATGCCAACCTCAAGATTAGTGCCAAATCTCTAATTACCATCTCATCTTTCGATTTTGAATCACCCATCCGTCTACCATATTTTTTAGTCTTTACGGTATATGTATGTTTGGTATGTTTTTGGACAACCTAGTAACAAGGGATTTTGTATTATATGTTGTAATATAAATATATTTGTATGGATGAGTTTGGGGCCATGGATTACGTAGGGAAAGTGTTTGTACTTTGAACCCATGGTAGTATATGTCACACATAGAGAAATCCATTGTTGGAAAGATGTTATTTCTGATTTCTTGGTAATATAAAATATTAATTTACAAGAAACAAATGTGGGCATTGAAATATTTTATTTTGGTGAACGTTGAAATTTATTTTTTTATTGATATTTCTTTTAAATTTCATGTGTCAACTCCATGTGGAGGACGAAAGGAATTATACATCTCCCCAATACTAAATTGTACAAGGCATCTTCCGAATTTTTATTTTTTTGAATTTACACACACACACAATATATATATATATATCTCAAGTTATGTGATCTCGATGCTTGGCGATGGTTTGAGGAACTACAATTCAAGGGTACTCTGAATGCCAAATTCACTCGGGGATCACACCCTACCTCATCCACACTAGCCCTTAGATAATTGGATTTTTATGTCTCCTCCCCTAGAACATGGCACGACCACCCCCAATGAGGTTTTATCCTCGGTCTCCTTCTAGGACCACCCTCGACGGTTGTGCTAGTGGGAATTCACACACACACACACACACACACACACACACACACACACAAACATATAGATGTATAGGTATATATGTATATGTATATGCATATATGTATATGTGTGTGTGTGTGTGTGTGTGACTTGTGGCCTCTAGGTATCATGTGTGTTTGTTTTTGGTTACTGGTGTTGGATCCTATGGGCTATGAGGCTATGGTTTTTGTCTGTGGAGAGAAATTTCCTAGGAACCCCTCTTGTTATGTGTCCTGTGTTATGACTTTAATTTAAGATGTTTTGGTATGGTGGCTAAGTCCCATGGAAGCTAAAAATAATTTATTTTCAAATTTATTTATAGGTAGATGAAACGATGATTGTAACATGTGTGAGCCTTCGTTGTTTCCATGCCTCCTAGGAAGCACAAGTGTTTTAGCGAGGGGTGTGATGAAATCTGCAGGATAGATAGAGTGAGGAGTTTTGCTCAAGATTATGCTGAAATGTATTTAATGTTTTGTCACGGGGGGACAATAAGATAAATTTAGAAGTTGGAAACTCAAGCTAAGGTGGAGAGGAAATCCTACTTAGATTATGAAATTATGGATTAAGTGTCTACTGGATTCTAGACCCAGGTCACACCAAGGGAATGAAGAAGTAATATTTAACTCAATGACTTGCATTGGTAGATGAGAAATCTAGTGGGGTTGATTACGAAGGAAAATCACGTTTAGAGGTACAATGCCCTTGCCTCATTGGAATACATTAAGAGATTGTGTTAAGGAAACAATGATTCACCACGGACAAATTTGATGCAAGGCTTGCGTATGTGGGAGAACACTTACATTACAACAGCGTAATATTGTTGAACCTATATGATTGAGTTCCAAAGCTCTAACTACTATCTCATCTTGGGGTACTGGAGGGCTCTTTTTCCTACCATATGTTTAGTCTTTATGCTATGTATGTTTGGTATGTTTTGGAAAACCTAGTAATAATGGATTTTTATATTCTATGTTGTAATCCATTATAGTTGTAGTATTTGGTATTTACAATCCATTTTATTAAAATTAAGGCATAGAGAAATCTATTGTAGGAGAACTACTATGTATTATTGTTTCTAATATTTTGGTAATATAAAGTATTAATTTACAGAGGCAAAAATATTAGGCATTGAAGTATTTTGTTTTGGTCAACATTGAAATTTATTTTGTTATTAATAATTATTTTAAATTTCATGTGTCAACTCCATGTTGAGCACCAAACCAAATTTACCCACATCTCTCCATTTTACGTTTTAGAGCATCTTTAAATATTTTTCTTATGAATTTGTGTATATATATATATATATATATATATATATATATATATATATATTACAACGTTATAAATATATTATTAAGAAGATTTCTCATTACAACCCGGTATGGAAAGTGTGTTATTATTCAATTTGTTATCACATAGTTGAGGTATAAAAATTAAAAAGAAATGTTAATAATAAGATGAAATTTTATTGTTGACCTAAGATAAAATATTTTTAGTTTTTCACCTTAAATGAGTGATACATGTGGATTTTTGTGTTCACCCACCTATTTTCCTATAAATTTAGTTGGTTTCATCGGTTTCATATTTATTTTTATCATGTACTATTTTGGTAGTTTTCAACTCTGAACTTTCGGGGGAAGTTTTGACCTATAAACAACATTTTTGAGGTCCATAGTAAGCCCATAGCTTTTGGAAATTTCTTACCACATATTTTATATTATGTTTCTTGAGGTATACCATGCCAAATGGAGATAACGATCAAGTTATGATCCGGAAGTTAGTTATCCAACTAACCCTAACACGATCACAAAAACATGGCATTACATCTCCCGGGGTTGAGGGTTTCGGTTGTTATGATTTTCCCTTGTTTTTAAATAATAAAGGCTCCTTGTGACTCATTGTGACACAATTGAGAGGCATCGATACATCTCTTCTGGGTGATGTACCATTTCCATAGCTGGTTTATTCCCATTCTGTATGTAAGCATATTTCGGTTCATTGACTAATGAAATGAAGTGTTATTTCTACTCCATATCTATATTTATGTTTATATGTATTATGTATCAATCATGTTTCAGTTTGGATCAATGGTATTAGAAACATGCTCTTTTATGTTTATTTATTGATACAACGAGGTGGGAGTATCGAGTTAGGGCTCGAACTCAATGAAACTTTACAAGACCAGCCTTTCAAACCCTGATGGCCTCAGTGGAAAAATAAAGTAAATATGAAGGAGAAAGAATCCTTTTAGAATATTACTCGAAGAAACCCTGAAACACGGAAGGTGATGATGAATGACTTTTCCGGATCATGTGATGGCTACCCATGAGTGACATCATCTTCTAGCAACCACTATGGAAGCACCACTCTCTTTAAAGGTACATGTTACATTCAACATCCCCATATTATAAGGCTAGAAAGTTCATTCCATAGATAAATATATGGTTAAGTATTGTGATTATATTTTTCGGCTCATGGTTTTGTGAAGAAAAGATTACTTTTCACTCCTTAGAAAATATGCCCTCCCGCGTCAATGACTGCGGGGAAACCACTCATTCTGGAGAGGAAAGAGAGTGAACCCTCACTATTTTTAGCCACACCTACTTGGAATTCTTGACTATGCATGAAGGGTAGTATTACCTTGTTAGAGTTCTATGAGCATAAATACATAAAGTGGACCACTCTAGGTAGGGAAGGGACCAAGACATACAGTTCAAAAATATTTTTCATACCCTTCACAGAGGAAATTTGGGTGTCAAGGATTATGAGAGACCTTTGGTACCAAAATTACCACAAATATCTACATAAGCACATCCCATGATGCGATGGATTTCTTAGATATCTCTTAGCTCAATATTTGCTTATTGATATGTTGTCAATATCAAGCATAAATTTAAGGAAAAAAGTGAGTCTTTGGATGCAGCAGATACGAATCTCAAGGGGAAGGAACCTCAAAAAAGCATAAGAAAGGATGGATCTAGGCTAGGAAACCTAAGATAACCGACGAAAGGTACAGAAAAAAAAATCATGAAGAGAAAGAAGGTGTTGGGTGTGGGCACGTATCTTATTTTGTATCACGGCATTGGACCTGATGTGTGGTGACACCACCTATAATTAAACACTACGGGGGGGGGTCCGGGGGGGGCAAGTATGACTTTATGTAGCCCCCACGGTGGTTTATGTTTAATTTGATTTTTTTCCACCTAGAAGGGAAATCCCTCTTATATGAGGTATTGTAATTACGTATGTATTGTATGTGTGCACTTTTGGGCGAAACGGATATAGGCTGTGAGGAAGACAAAGGATAATACATCGGATTTGCTACGAGGTTGTGTCTTTTCATTTTTCATGGATAATATAAAGGAAGGACCGGACTAGCGAGTTCGGGGTGGGTAGTACAATTTAGGGGTGGTTATGTATTTGTGTGTCTGGTTTATGTGTTTTGTATGTTTACGATTTTCACTTATTTTATGTTTCATTGCTACGTATATTTATTTTTCCTACTTGGCAGAAGAGAATTGCAGAAAATGGCATGTGTTGAATAAGAACCTCACTCACAGCACAAGTGAGTGTTGGGCCAAGGAGTCACTGGTGGTTGAGATAAGGCTTGATCAAAATGCATGTTCCAATTTGAGTCACGGATCGACAAGGGCGAGGGAAACATATTGATGCGGAGCCCGGTGCCCTGCTACCACCAAGATCTAGAATAATGAGTCCAAAGATCTAGAGGATGGGAAAAACCTCCTCCACTCATAAATGTGGGTGAAGTGTTCTTCGTACGCAGTTCATTTTGAGAGTGGGATACAAAGAACCTCATTTCATAAAGGTCTTGAATTGGGCAGGCCTACTAACCATCGGGTGGCTTCATCAGGACAGATGTTTGTATTGTATGCAAAAATGTCACCATCCCTAGAACATCAAGCCCTTCATAGATTAGGTACTATGTGATGTTTCTCTCTTGAGTTTGTGATGTATTATTAGGAAAACCATACTTGTGGAAGTGACATGTTATGTATGGATTCTTTGCCTCACAGCATTGTTATTAATTTGGGCAACAGCTAAGTTGTAAATGATACTAGAGGTAACAACGATTACCGCCATACCTTTGATAATTGTGAAAATCCGGTAAGATCATTTCCAAAAATAGGAGATTTCGCTTCCTTGTGATTATCGCTCATGGAAAGAATATTGTAACCATGACCTCCCGGAGAAGGCTCCTCCACACGACAACAACGGTTGGAAAAGTCATGGAGGTACAAGGGAAATATTCAACTAGCTTGTAGGGGTAACTCTACTGTTAAGTCCAAGCACTCCATCGATCGGCCCGGTGTGTCACTGCAATGGATCAATCTATCGATGCTCTACAGAGAACGATGAAATCAGGGGCGATTGACTTTTGAGAAAGGGCACATCGGAGCCAATTTCATCACCCTATGGGAGCACGATCCTTGTTACGAGAGAAGAACACGACCTTGAGACTCTATATTGACTATTGGGCATTGAAAAGTATAATTTTCGAGAGAAAAGTATCAAATCCATAGTTGGTGACCTTCTAGACCAAATCGGGGGGTAAATATTTCATCAAGATTGACTTGAATTATAGTTATGTTTCAGATACCATTCAAACCATTTGATGTGAGGAAATTTGTTCAAATATAAGGAGGCCTTTTTGAATGGTTGGTCATTATTTTTGGGTTGATGAATGCCACCACAAACATCATGAGGTTGATTGAATATGTCTTGTTACCCTTCACCAAGTCATTTGTGGTGGTGTATTTGGATGACATCTTGATACTTAGATAGATTTGTGACAACAAAAGTTGTGTACCGACTTGAAGAAATGCATGCAAGGCATGAGCCCAGGTTCAATATTTTGGGTACATTATTGATGAGTGGGGTGTGCATATACAGAACCATCAAGATACAAGTTGTTTACGATTGGTGACTGACCACTCCAATAGAGCTACTGTGAATATTTACATTTCCTTGCAAATTTATATTTTCACATTCATGTTAGGGCTCTCTCATATCACTTGGCCTCTAATTCAAGTCACCAAGGGGTGGCATGAAAGAAAAGTTCTTCCCCAGTGCGAATCCCAACAGAAGTCATTCATGGAGTTGGAAACATCACCTCTATTTTGCACCGGTGCTCACATTACCGGACAGCCTAGCAAACCATTTGGAATTGAGACAAATACCTCCAACAATGCTATTGGTGTAGTTCTTACTCAAAGGGGAATCTAGTGGCATATCACTATGAGACACTTTTAGACACCATCTAAAATGATCTCACCTATGAAAAAGAGATGTATTCCATTATGTGACTGCCAAAATTGGAAACACATTACATTGGTCATCCACACACACCATCTACCCATGTAGTTCCATAGATATACAGAGAAGTTTTAAAGTAATTATCACCATTAGAAATTGTCCACATACTGTAGCAATTCCATTTGAATATAACGTACAAAATCACAACACCAATAATGTTGCAGTTTGCCTCATCCAACCATTGTTCATGGCACTAATCATTGTGCTCAACTCTTGAGGGCACGAGACTTTGGAGTTTGCACTGCACTTACAAAGTGATTCGAATTCAACAACATACCACACACTCCTAGAAGGAAATCAAGTTCCAAAATTTCACCGATTCATTGTTATGAAACTTGGAACACCTTTGTGTTCCCTTCAAGCGAGTTTGCAAAGATGATTTGGGAGGAGAAATACGGATAAGGTTGTTGGACATTTTGAAGTAGATAAAATAGAAGATGTTGCGAACTATTTTTATTGGTTGAACCTTGTGCAAGATATTTGGGAAGTACATTAGATCTGCTACTTGCATGCGTACAAAACCAACACTCAAAATCAAGCCTATATACTCCTATTTCTACTCGTAATCAACCTTGGGAATCCCATCCCCATGGATGACATGCGAAACCTTCCTTATACTAAATATGGCAAGGGCCGCATTTTCATTGTAGTCGACTAAAATTCTCTAAGATGGCCATAGTGGTGACGTACTGAAGAGTATCACGGTAGAAGTTTCTTTACAGCTCTTCTTTAAGTGGATAATGCAGGTATACTTTTTGATCACAATACATTATGCGAGATAAATACATAATGTTTCTACGTAGATTTTGGTCAAGTCTCTGGTTGATGCAAGACTCTTAATGCAATAAGTCTGACTTTCCACCACCAAACTCATGGCTAAACATAGATCATCAACTAGATGATCGTACACATTCTGCGCATGTACAACTCGAGAGCATCAACACACATGGGATGAGAACCTCCCCTATATCTAGAAAAGCACAAAAAATCTCTACATAGCTCGGATAAATTTAGACCCTTTTATGTGTTGTTGGGATTCTCTCCACCATTATGTCTGTTGTGTGTGGCCATACCATTCTATTCTCAGTGCAAATCATGCCCAAGCAAAGAAGGTAGAGGACAAATACTTCTTTGAGTGCATTCAACACTTCCGTCTATATGTCCGGACACTTCGTGGACATAATAATCATAATTACAAGCGAGTGACTTGCCAGTCAACATCGGGTGCCACACAAGTAGATGAGCGACAAGAGTTTGGCTACATTGGGAGAAGGGCACCTCATTGGGCCCCACATGAAAGCTTAGTCTCTGATATGGTTCATACACACACCATCTGCAAGGATGTAGGGAACAATTCCTTCGATCTCAACATTCCTGCATTCAACGGCCTTTTTCTGTGTGTTGTTCATTTGGACAAGCTGACCATACTTTTGCACCATTAATAGACACATCGAAATTAGAATGAATCACACCGGCATAATTAATCCTAAATTACATGGAATAGGGCACGAACGATTAGATAATGGAAAATAATATAAAGAAAAATTGGCATAGATGATCCAACTATATTGAGTTTTCAAAAGCAGTTAACTATTTTGAGGAATGTGTTTGAAAGGACGAAGTTCAATAGAAACTTCCTCACCTTATGGGGATACGCAATAAGGAACATTGTTTCCTGGGAGGGAGCTGACAGGTCGATATTAGTTTCACCCTACCTATTCCACCTAGACCTCCAATCAATTTCATTATTTTCCTTGTTTATAGCAGTATTTACTATTTGTAAACGGATTTTTGGGTCTTGAACAAATGTAATAGTTTTGACATATAAGCAACATTTTTTGAGGTCCATAATAGAAGGGCCACACAAAATCAATTAGTACTTGGAGAGACATTTCCAATGAGGTATTGTAAACTCCAAGCCGAGATAATATGACCAAGTTGTGACCCTCGGTGGTTGGTACGCACTAACCCCAATGGGGCCGGCAGCTTTGTGTTCCATTTTATAGGTTAGGATTTTGGTTTTTAGGAGTTTTTCCCATTGTTATATAATAAAAAACCCCTTTAGCCTCAATGTGAAACATTTTAGGGGCATGTATACATCTCTTTCGGAGATAAGCTACCATAACCTAAGCTAGTTTATTTCCATTCTATATGTAATCATGTTTCAATTCTCTAATATTAATGAAATGAAGTTTTTTTTTAGTTGTATCTCAATATTTATGGTTATAATTGTATTATTTTTTCATTCTATTCAACTCTCCCCAATTTTCAACTCAAAATTCTTTGACCTCACTCATGTAGGTTTTAACCCTGCAGAGGCCCCTATCCCCATAAATGAATCTTAAAATAGAAAATAAACGATAGCGAGGGCATAAAACTAAACACAAATGTTTTCCACGGATCCCAAATTGGGAAGATATATTTAGATTTTTCATTATATTAATTTAGTGTTACAACACACATATATACATGCCGAAGCATACACATAAACCCCAATCCATTAACCTTACATTAGAACATAACCGTAGTTCCCTTAAACTGGATCTACAAAATAACGGGGGCCAAAAACCATCATGCCCACAAGCCATGTCTGCAAACCTGGAAAAATCATGGTATGTAGAAAAATGAGTCAAAAATATTTTTGTCGGGGCGTTGCCCTAGACAAACAAGGGGCCTGTCGCCCCACTAAACCCCATTGACCCCCGCATGTGACTGGTTGTAGAAAGAATACTTAACACATACCCAACATTCTCCCACTTTTTCTTTTCACATGGGGCCACGAAGGCTTTGATCATTAGCCAGTTTTGCTTTAGTTCTTTCTCTACCACGAGAACTTCTAAGTGTGCCTCACATAATTCATTAATGCATTGCAACATTCTTCAAGGTATCCCTTTACAGCTTATTTTAGCCTCAACCATATCTCGCACAAAGTGATATTGAACATCAATGTGCTATGTCTTCAGTAGAAAGCGAAGGTTATTAGCGGTACCCTTTTGGCTGAAGTCTATCCTTATAACTAACACCAACCCCATACTTGAACAAAATCTCTTGCCAAAAAGCACACTTCCTTGCTTGCATGAGTCGGCACTATGTGATACATATACGCATGGTTGAAAGAGCCACTACGGACGTATTTTCTCATCCAATTGGTTGCATATCAAATAGGCCAAACACATACCCACTTGTGAATGCTTCTTTGGTCTAGATCTCCGGCCCGATTCTGCATCAACAAAACCATGAATGTCCAAAACTCTTTCCAATTGTAGACTTCCCTAGTAGCACAAGCCATAATCCCTAGTGCCATGCAAATACTTTTGAAAACTAGCTATTATTTGTGTCTCCTTCCTTGGGTTTGACATAAAACTCCTCAATACTCACTAGCATGTGCAATGTATAGTCTAGTCAAGACCCATTTCATATGACGAGCTACTAACTGGGTGCATAGACAAGGACATGTCTTCCTCATCTTCTTTGTGTCTTGGGACACTATTCAGCGGCAGGCTTTTACCTATAGGAATCCCGAACATTTGTCGGTTTACTATCATATTGAACCTCTACAATATAGTCATGACATACTTCCTCTAGTTTAACTAGAGATTCTCTTTGCTCAATCTTTCCTCTTAATTTCCATGTCCAAAATACCAGTTTTGCGGCACCAATATCCTTCTACGCATGTGTCAAGAATTTGGATAATAGTTGGGTATTCAAATCTTGGATAATTTCTTCTGTCATTTCAATAAGCAAGACCTCCATCACATATAGGACAAATAAATAACATGATCTGCAATTAATTTAAAATAAACACAACGATTCTTCTTGCTTGGTGAAGCCAAGTCCCCGTATGTAGGTATAAAATTTTCTAATACCACATCCTTGGTGACTGTTTTAACCCATACAAAGACTTCTTTAACCTACATACTAGTTCTTTCTTCCCCTTCACCATAAAGCCTTCAGGTTGTTTCATGTAGATCTCCTCTTCCAAATCCCTATGAAGAAATGTTGTCTTCACATCCATATGTTCTACCTCAAAATCAAATGGAGCAATAACAGATAAAAGTAATCTAATAGAAGTAACTTTGGAAATAGGAGAAAAAATATCACTAAAATCAATTCCCAACACCTGGGAATAACCTTTTGCTACCAACCGAGCTTTGTATTCTCCACCTTGCATTCTAAATTCATATTCTTCTTAAACACCCATTTTCTCCCGATGGGCTTCCTTCCAGCCGAAAACTCCACCAGATCCCATGCCTCATTTTTATGCAAGGATGCCATTTCATCAACCATGGCCTCCTTCCATAGTTTTCCATCCTTTGAATCTACTGCCTCCCTAACAGTTCTGGGATCATCATCAGTTATAGTTAAAGAAAAATTACAACATAAAGTATGGACTATACGTTTCTGGTTGTCTTGTTTCCTGAGCTGATCTTCTCATAGCTAGAGTTTTTGGCTCTTCCTCTACCGAGTCTTCTTCTGTTGTAGAGTCTGATTCATACTCTTTTAGATTGAACTCTATATTCTCAGGTTCCTTTGGTAGGACTTCATGTTTAACAACATCTTTCACCTCTCTAAACACCACATCTCAGCTGTACACAACATTCCTTGTTTCTGGGTTCCAAAGCATGTAACCCTTTAAGCCATCCTTATACCCAATAAAGATGCACCTTTCAGATTTATTATCCAACTTGGTCCTTTTCTCCTTTGGAACATGTACATATGCATCACATCCAAATATTCTCATATGTGAAAGATAGGGTTTCTTACCATTCCACACCTCATGTGGATTCTTATCTTCCAACGCTGATGAAGGTGATATGTTAACTAACTAAGCATGCAGTCTCCACTGAGCATGCTTCTTTCCTTTTCCATCAGTTTTATTTTCATTCTTTCGGCAACTCCGTTTTACTGAGGTTTGTATGGAGTAGTATTCTGTCGTGCTATACCACACTTCTTACAGAACTCTTGAAATTCCTTCTTCCAGAACTCCCCACCATTATCTGTCCTCAACACCTTTATCTTCTTCTCTTTCGAGTTTTCCACCAAAGCCTTAAATTCTTTAAATCTGTCAAAGAATTTAGATTTGTTCCTCAAGTAATATATCCATGTATTCCTTGAGAATTCATCTATGAATGAAAAATATTACACAGACTTACCCAGTGATGGAATCGACACAGGTCCAAACACGTCACTCTAAACAAGTTCTAATATCTTGTTTACCCTCTTAGCACCAAAAGGAAAACTCACCCGATTATGCTTCCCATATACACAATGTTCAAAGAAATCAAAATCCAGAGAGAAATTAGTCATACCTTCTACCATACCATTTCCATGCAGTATCTGAAGGCCCTTCTCTCCAATATGTCCAAGCATTTGATGCCATAGCATGGTCTTTTCTCCAAAGACTACTAGGCTTTCTGATCCACTTTTAGGAACCACAGAACTATTGCACCCATCAATAATAGTGCTGCCCTGAAGCTTGTACATAGTCCCAATCTGAACTCCCTGCATTAATACCAGTGCTGCCTGAACCATATTACAAGTATCCTTTTCGAACACTGTTTTTACACCTGCATCATCCATATTGCTTACAGAAATTAGATTTCTGGCCAATGCAGGAATGTGAAAAACACCAGGAAGTGTTCTAATCCTTCCGCCTTGCAGCTTCAGCTTAAATTTTCCATGTCCGATGATTCTGGCCTTCCTATCATCCCCTAGGAAGACATCACCGCCATCATATTTCTCATACTTGCAAAACCACTCCCTATGGGGAGTGAAGTGAAAGGATGCACACAATTCAATTAACCACGACTCATGATCTACATGTGTATTTGAAGAAGAAGCCAAATATAGATCCCCAACTTCATCTAATGTGTTTTCTGCCTCTGGAGAAGGAGCATCATCAGATCCCTTTCCTTTCTCAGGTGCTTTATATCTGTGGTCCTTTTTGTAGTGCCCTTCCTTTCCACATTTCCAGCACACCTTTACAACTTTCCAGGAGATTTAGATCCCCCACTAAAAACCTTATTCTTGTTTATGTTTTGGGACCTTCCTCGTACATATAAGGCATCTCCATTCTAGCCCTCCATATTTCTCCGTGTCATTTCCTCCAACAACAAGGTTGAGACAATGTCATCAAAATTCAAGGTAGTTTTATTACTACCCATTGCAATAACTAGACTATCCCACGAATCTGGTAGAGAACACAACAAAATTATGCACTTATCTTCATCTCATATTTTAATATCAACAGATGAAAACTAACTTACCACAGTATTGAAGGCACTCAGATGCTCTGTCATGGAGTCTCCATCCTTCATCCTCAGGTTATACAGCTTTTTCTGGAGGAACAATTTATTCACCAGAGACTTATATTGGTACAAAGTCCCAAGTTTGTGAACAAATTCTTCACCGTAGCTTCCACAGATACATTCAACTATACCGAATCAGAGACACACAACCGTATTCTGCTCTTTTCCTTTTGATCCAACTTCTTCCAATCTTCATCTGACATTGTTGTTGGTTTAGTACCTGGATCTACCATGATCCATTGATCTTTATCGACCAGCGGGTCCTCCATTTTGAGCTTCCACAACTCAAAACTCTAACCATTAAATTTCTCAATCTCTATATTTCTGCTTCTAACCATCTTCTTTCACCACAAGAATCGATCCCGCAGATCTCCCACTGAATAGGGTCTACCACAGGCCCGAGAAAAAAACCCCTCAGTAGCAAAGGCATCCCATTGAAGCCAAAAAAGCTTCGATACCAAATGTAGGTTTTAACCATATACAGAAATTATCTACAAACGAATCTTAAAACAGAAAATAAACAATAGAGAGAGCATAAAAAATAAAATAGATAAACACAAATTTTTTCTCTTGGATCCCAAATCAGGACGACCAGCTTGATTTTTCATTATATTCCTTTTAGTGTTATAGCACATATATATACATTCTGAAGCATACATAAATCCCAATCCATTAACCCTGGATTAGAACATAACCGTAGTTCCCTTGACCGGATCTACAAAATACCAATGGCCGAAAACCATCATGCCCCAAAGCCATGTGCAAACCCATGCACAAAACCATGGGCAGGTTCACCCACCAAAAAATAAGGTCCAATTTTTTTTTTCCAGGGCACTGCCCTGGACCCGGACAGGGGGGGTTGTCGCCCACCTGTGAACCCCCCCCCCGTGTGACTACTCATGGAAAGAATATAACACATACCCAACAACTCCTACCATACTGGCTAGCAATAAGAGAAACATAAAAAATAATTAAAAAATTCCATAGATAGTAAAGAACCCAAAAAATAAGAAATAAAAAGGCCCAAAGTACTCCTAAGATCAAGATATAACCCACAAAAAGTAGAGAACATAAGTATTTACAAGAGTTGGATTGTCTGATCCATTACTAGTTGAATATGGAGGTTTGAAATCACCATGAACATGAAATTACATATGAGAAAACCTCCAACCCATATGATCCATTTACTCAATAATTATCCTTTCTCCTCACTATAATGAAGCTAACTTATGCTGCATGTTCCATTGGTTATGGTGCAGGTCATTCTTAAAATTGATGACCACATTTCGATCATCATGTCGATCTTGTTGAAACTGCTCTATGAGAAGAGTGGTGTGCCATATCTGAGTTTCTAAAGCGTCAAAGGGTAGGAAAAATATGTACCCACCTAGGATAGAGAGTTTCCTCCATTAGATATAGTACTTCCACCAAAGTGAAAAAGTATCCTCTCCCCCTCACGGGCCTCATCGATTTCCAGACTTACAAAAATCACCCGCAATGACACCAAACACCCCCATACTACATAATGATAATTTTACACCACAATCTTAGAAAAAGTGTCAAAATAAACAATTTTGTCAGGATTAAGAGTGAATCTACCTCCACCTACTACAAGATAAGAGTTAAAGCTCAAAACATGTTCACATAGAAAGTCATGCAATAAATTAAAAATGTTGGTCTTTCCACACCCACTATACAACCTTCCTCTATGCTCATCCACAACTAAAAAGATTCAAATGTTCAGACACTCCACACAAAACCCAATTTCCAACCATATAAACCTTGCATAGGATTTAGAACCACAATTTTAATACCAATTAAACTTACATACCTAAAATATAAGACTTCCAATAGCATATATTAAAGAGGTCGAGATACAACATACCTTGAAAACACAACCTGCAGTCTTAAAAAATAAAAAGCATATCATATCCCACTTAAAGGATTGAGTGATCTTAATAGGGTACTAAATAAAAAATTCCAACTGAGAATCTACCCTCTACCATTCACATTTAATTTCACGTTATAGGAACTAAGCTTTCTCAACAATGAATATAGCCCTAATTATCTACCTCTTCATGGTCCTAGCCTTTGTGCTTTTGTATTGTAACAACACCATGGATAATTCCTTACCTGAATTCAAAATTTTCCACCCTAGAAAACCATATCTTTAGGAGTAGGGATAGGTTGATGGCATGTGAATCCCACTAATGTGCTTCACCACCCTTGCTAATACCCACAACCAAGTTTTCAAATGTTGAGACCAGATTCACCAATGCACACATAAATCTAACAGCCAAGTTCTAGAAGGTTCCCTCCATAATCCCTTGCATGTCGCCAAAATGACACATCTGATAGGATACCACTTACGAGAGAGGGTAAATCCCTCTTTCCCCAATATAACCTTGAGTCTCCAACCCCATCAAGTAAATTCAAATATCTATATATATATATATATATATATAAAGAGAGAGACAAAGAGAGAGTAAAATATTTTTTTATTATATCCATAAGTGTTTTCTACTTCCCAATATGAGGGACATGTATAATTATTTGAAATATTGATATCGAGTTAGCACATGGAATTTGAATTCTTATTTTATATTCAAGAGTCCCTTCAAACTTATTATCAATTTTAGGGAGCCTCCCAATTATGGATTCTATAATCTTATGTTCCATTTACTCCAACTTTCCTTCCATCTCCTCTTAAAATTGTTCCTTATTTTCATTCATCTTCTTTCCCATCTTTCATTTTATTTATATTTGATTATTTTGATCAAGTTATCCATTTTCATTGACTTGTCTTTCAATTCATTGATTTGATTATCCAATTTCAAATAGTTTATTTTTTATCCATGGAAAATTTTAGGGGCTAATATTCACAAGTGGGCTAATTTTCCATGTTTTTTTCAGAAAAAGAAGTTCGCCAAATTTCCATTTCTTCTAAGAATGATTTGCCGAAATTTTCTAGTATAAAATTATTCTACATTAAAATTCGTTAAAATTATATAGACACTAATATTAAATCATTAAAATTTGAATATTTTTACGAAAATATGTCCAAAATTTTTAGAATTAGCACATTAGGTACTAGTAATATTAGCCAAGGTTTCTAAACTTTAAAATAAATTTCCATCATTAAAAATTTCCTTGTTTTTATCTCTTCATTTTCTTCATGAGTTATGGATGAACCTTCTAAACATTTATTTGGTGACGTAATTTTGGATCTTTCCTTGGAGCCATGCAAGAAAATATTAATTTTCCTTGTTTACCTCTTTATCATGAATTATGGTTCTCCTTCACGGGTGATCTTATTGGAAAAATTTACCAAGAACAAGGAAGTGTGAGATGTTATAACCCTGTAATATACATGTGGGGATTGATAGTGGTATTCAACCTAATATCTAAGGGAACTAACTAAGGAGGCTCATTTGTGCCCTTATCTATAATACTCAACTACCCAAGTACTTGAGTGGTCTCCTCAAGAACCATTCTTGATGTACTATACTATAAATATGGATGATTACCTTATCTATCGTCAATTTTAGGCTTACCTAGTCAATTCCCTACATGTATAAAGGTCTATGGAATTAATATGATATATACATCTATTTTTTAATGCAGTAATACTTAAAGGATAGTAGTAGGTGTTATAGGATTTCCAACTATGTAAAACCATGTGCAGTTCTTGAATGTATCATTTCCTTACCAAAGTTTTACCTATCAGAAGATAGATCCCTATAACTTAAATATTTTAGGAAAAAACTATAAAAACAAAAACTCTTAAATGAAATTACTTATGCTCAAGAAAATATCCCACAATAACCAAAAAATAACTTGTACAAGGAAGTGATTGAGGCTATTATGGCCCAAATTATGAATTTTGACACCTTACCTGGAACTATAATTATTGGTGTAGATCTTATAGTAAAATGATGCCAAATGTAACCTATGAAAATTTATTTCCATAATTTGGAGATTCTGTAGATGGAATACATTTGTCGCCATATATATATATATATAAACCTTTTAAGTTTGAATTTTTCTTGTGGTACAATGATATGAATTCTTAAACTCTTGAAAATTTTACTATTTGAAACATCACTGAAAAAGATATAACAAAATTTGAGGATGGATATTTTAAAATTGATTTCAAGGTTAGGCACAAACCTTATATTACATAAAATATATACCATAACATTTAGTAAACCAAAATATGAAATTTTGACCACAAAATTTTTCTATCTAAAATACCCTTAAAAAGAGATAGGAAAGATGTCAATATAAGTCATTTAACATTGATTTAATGATTAATCACAACCCATATCTTCCATATAATATATATTTAGAATCATATTTAAATATAATTTAAAATTTTGGGCATGTTTACCATGATAATTATACTTAATTTGCACAAAATTTCACAACTTGAAACTTAAAAATAAATATAGCCACAGTAAAAAGTTTCAATATGAATAATTTAAAATTGCTTTCAAAATTTTCCATTAACCCTATATTCCATATGATATATCTTAGAATGTATAATGAATCAAAACTCAATACAATTTTTTTTGTCTTAAAATTCCCAAAAGGGAAGTTATAATGAAGATAACAAGATGTCTTGATTGAAGGGGAAAACATTATGATCGTATTCTCTTGATACAAAATGTTGTGAACTAGGCACCTAAAAATGGTAAAAGTCTAATGAATATTAATTCACTTTGATGTGGAAAGATCCTTTTACAATGACTCCAATGCATATGACAAGATATGATACCTATACAAAGAAGTCTTATTTGTTATAAATGGGAAATGATGTGACATGATGTAACCTAACACTAAGCCAACCTAATCATAACTAGTAAAATAACAAGAAATTATTTTTAGGGCTTTAACCTAGGGGCCCTATGGCATTAAAACCTACCACTTCCATGGAATATGGTATAAATTTTTAGTGAAGAAAAGTTTAGTACTCTTCACCACTTTCATTTCTAGTATAGGTGGTAGTAGAGAAAGTTTTGAGTCTCGAGACTTGACAACATGATTGTTTGGTTGCTATATTTGATGATAGAGGAAATGTGGCAAGGAAATAGGTCTTCGGATGAGTTTCTAATAACTTGGAAAAATTACATAACCAATACCACAAAATCAAATAATTATAGATTTGGTGTATTAGGCCATAGAAAATGTCATCTTTCTACATCCTCTTTTCCCTGCCTTTAATCCCTTTTCACTTAAATATGACCTTGTACAAACTTTTTTTAATACTTACATATAAAATTTATATCAAAAGTGTTTTCCACTGCATTCCCTTAATATATCACATGAATTATGGCTAAATATTAGAAACATGTCATTATTATTCATCTATATTTAAAAATGGATTAGTCTATTGATTGTTCCCAAACTAGTTGTCACTTGTTACTCCTATAATAGAAAATATTTGAAGTGGGTAGTCGATATTTCTAACATATGGAATCATAATTTCCAATGTAAATGTTTACTCAAAATATGTCAACCCATATCAGACATTTTGAGAAATAAATATTTTGTTATTTTTTGTAACACTAGAACCTCTAAATTCTACTACAAAAATAGAAGTTCAAGCTTCTACTACGAAACTAGAACCTAGAGAGTCATGCTACAACCTCGAAACGCTAAGCACAATGCTACAACATCACATTATTGTTATTTTTCAAGTGGCACTCTACAACCCAGCATAGGGAAGACGTGTGTATCTATGTCAGTGTAAGTAAGTTTTTCAACATTAATTAAATACCAGGAAAACTATATATATATATATATATATATATATATATATAGATAGATAGATAGATAGATATATAAAAAATAAAAAAAGGTTAAGTTTCGGCTTCATATTCAAATTAAAACACATGTAAATGTAAAATATAATGTAAAAGCTAAAATGCAAAATGAAAAATGTAAAATCCATATAAATTAAAATAATTATTTCATAACCATCTTTAAATTTAATTAATAAGCACATAAAATCTTAATACTTACAATATACTTAAAATATAACAAATATTTTTAACCATCCATATTCACACCCACATTACCATGGATATTATTAACTTGTAAATAGTATTTGTTACAATACCATCCGACAATACAATGGCTTAGAAATACTAGATTCCCACAAAACATAACTCATTTCATAATCAAAATAGTTTAATTTTATAATATTTATTTAATTAAATATAAAATAAAAAAGGTTATAATTACTTTCGATAAATATTTAATTCCTCTACCCTCATCGCTACCAAAAATAATTTGTAGGTATTGTAGAGAGAGAGAAGGAGAGACTGAGAGAGATGGAATTTAAAAGGGAGAGAGAGGGAGAGAAGAACAAAGACAAAGAGACAGAGATGGAGAGAGAGAGAGAGAGAGAGAGAGAGAGAGAGAGAGATGTTACTTTTAGCTTTAAATCATATCTTTTATTTGAGCCTTAATAAATCCAACCCTAAAGTGAAGTGAAAAGATTACCACAAGAAAGAGTTGTATAGAGACTACATGGACACATTGTAATGTTAGTTCAAATACATGTATAGAGGATATACATTCGGAAAAGTAGTTTTATGATGTTAGGTAATTGTGCATTGTGTGCACAATAGTGTATATGATGAATGGCTTAGTGGTAAATTATAAGCGACTTCAATGTTGGAATAAATAACATCTAGCTTGATTATATTTTTTTAATGTGTTTATGTATTTATAGAAAAACTAAAAACTAGCAATATTATTTGTTTATATAAAACAACCAAGATCCCTCTTAACTTCACATATACCAAGCACTGTGAGGGATCAAATCACTTGAGGTCAAACTCTATTTTAGAGTGCAAAAATATTTGATACCTCCCTATGGTTGGTAGATCCAGAGTTAAGATAGATCTAGGTTGGTTTATTAGAAATTTTACTAAGTCCTAAGGACAAGGGAAACAATGTAAAATACTAAATTGGAATTGTACGAAGTGATCGTTTTTCTGAGGTATCAAAAAATCCTCCAATTTTAAAAAGTGTTGATTTACAATACACCATTTTTTAGCATATTTTTGACATTTTAAATTTTATTATGTATCAACTATAAGCATTATTTTTAAGGTGCTAGTGATTTTCATGTTGATTTTGAAAAATGTTAATGCATCATCAACCCCTTTTTTCAGAAGAATTATTTTAGACACTTTAAATTTTCTAATGTATTATGTATGGATACAATTTTTTTTTTTTTAATTTAACAATTTTTGAAGTAGTCTTGTTATTCTTCTTCTTCTTATACCTTGAGATATTTATTTTAAAGTGTTTTTGAGGTTTGTGTTTTTTTCTTTTCATTCTCTTGTTTAAGCAAGACCTTCATTTTCTTTCATAGTATATTTTAAAGTTATGTTTATATATATATGTGTGTGTGTGTGTGTGTGTGTATTTTTTAGTCAAATGTTAAAATTTATTACTACTTTAGTGGCAATTCTTGATGTGCAGTAGTAGTAAATTTTAACATTTGACTAAAAAATACATACATACACACACACACACACACACACACACACACATATATATATATATAACAAAAAAATTATACATTTAAATACTTTTTTGCTAAAAATGACATGTCAAATAAATGATTTTATGGAAAAATTTTAACAAAAAAAGTTGAAAAATAGAATTTTTTGTGAATTTTATGTCAAAAAATAATAATCATCATATTTTGTTTTTCAAAATATAATGATTCACATAAAAATTAAAGTGAAAATCACATAATACTAATATTAAACACATAACAAAAATAAATGAATACTTATTCTTCTCATAAAATTTCAAAGTCAAAATAATAGAAGTATAACTAATGAGTAGTTCCAAAAAATGAGCTTGATTTGGAACCATAATTGAAATTTGATTAAGAATATCATATAATCCATTCTCATCATCTTCTAGAGTTTCATTATTTTCCTATTTCATTATATTTTCTACTCGAGTTTCGTCATTTTCTTATTTTTTTGGTTCTTTGATGTCTGCAAATAACCCAAAGTATCCCTTTCCAATCATTCCATCTAACAGTGGTTGAGGTTCCTTTTTTTCCACACGTGATTCATTATAATCTCCTTTCCTGAAACCAACTTCTTGCATTACATATGGAAGAAATTGAGTAACATTAATCCTTTGGTGAATAAAATTGCATTGTAGTGAGTCTTTTTCAATGACAATGCAATTTCTTCCTTTTTGTAGGCAACATGTTAGTGTTGCAACTAATCATCAAGTACAAAAGAAATAATTAAGTAATTAGTATAAACACATAAAAATTTAAAAATAAAATATTGAAATTCAATTTTATGTAATAAAACTTACGTGAACATTAGAATATATCCAAAACCCAATCTCCTTGATTTTAACATAAATATATCATATATAATCATTGACTATGGTTTTTCATAAGTGTTAACTATCTATGTTTTTGCTTCTTTACCTTCATATGCTAGTTTGTTTCACATTTTTTTACAACAACATCATTAACCAATACTTGGATATGACTCTTTCCATCTACCTGATTCATAAGAATAAGATTATATCTATCATATTTTGTCCAATATTCAGCATGAATGAACAAACAATCAGTTATAATTAGCTAATATCTGCAACGAATAAGATTTGAATTTTTCCTGTAACATGAAATAGTAAAGGTTCAATTAACTTGTACAGAATTAATTTTTTTAACATTAATCAAACATACAATTTCAATGTCTTACAATGTAAGTTGCATCCTTGAGTTTTCTTTTCTGTTGAAACTTGTTAATAACATTCCAAATTATGTGTCTGAACGAAATGTCAAAAATCTCCAAAATGGTGATTTTGTGACTTTTAGAAATCCCGTAACCACTTTACTAAAGTCTTGATAAATATAAGGCTCACTATCATATTCAATGTTTTATATATTGATAAAACCAATTTTTTCATTCCCCTAAACCCTCTTAAAAAACCCCCTCATTCATCATTTTCCTCAAAACATGTTAAACAATGTAAAAACTCCCTTTTTACATTGTTTAAGGTTAAAATTTAGCCTATTGGGCCTTTTGATTTATGCGTTTAACCCATTTTTTTGTGTAAAAACAGGCTTTGTTATAAAAATCCTTAAGCCCTTCTTATCTTTAGACCCAACCCCTTTCTGACTTAAAACCTTATCCTTCACATATTCTTAGCCCCTCCCCATCTAAACTACCCTTTCGCTCATTTCATTTTATTAAACCCTTTCTTAAACCTTATAAACACCCTCTTTAACCTTCTAAATATTAAAAAGCGAGCCCCCTTTCCCTCATCCCACCTTTTTTTTTATTGAGCCATCTCCGTCATTGATTGGGAACCCATTCTCCCGATCCAACGGTTGTCGCATTCCCAACCTTACCCTACATTACTATAACCTTGCACTATACGAGAGTCGTCTGCCACATCACCTCATGCCCAGGCCCTACGTTACACTATCCCCTCATCCATTTGTATTTCACCACATGTCCCTGGGCTCCACCCTCCAAATTTTCTCCCTCCTCCTCAGATCATTCTGCACCGTCAATATCATTACCCAAGATCCGACAGCCCAGAACACATATCGCATAAAAAGTTGTGATGGGTTTGATAATTTCCAACCCAGACGAAATGGGCAGTTTTTTTCTTGCCACGCGGTAAACACTCTATGGTATCGCGTCCATTTCGCCCAAAACCAAAAACTGCCATTTATCCGCGCGATAATTCGAATTTCCCCACCTCCGTTCGAATTTCTGCCTGGTTCTACCTTTGGAATCCTTCCTCCCACACCCTCTTCCCCTCTGCAATCGCCTCCCGAAATCTCCAAACCCCAAAAAATGCAGTGAAGCCCTCCCACAGGTTTTAAAGATTAACATTTTGTGTTTGTGTAGGTTCTAATGGCAGAAAGTCTACCATCCCCTCCCCCTGTCTAAAAGGAGTTGGATTAGACACTGGGTGAAGATCCAGTCATATTATTCAAAATAAAAGGGACAGAGGCCCTGCGTTAAGATCAATCCTCGATGAAACATGATCATTGATGGATAAAATGAACCTCCAGCTACAAAGAACGGTCTCCCCCTACACACAAAAGAAACAAAAAATCAGAGAAAAAAAAAAGGAAGAAAGCAGAAGAGTCAAGGGGCTAATCCTAATCTGAAGACAAAATAAAATATGGTTAGCCAGTCAAAGTAGAATTTTAAAGAAAAGACAGATTGATGAAGGTCAAAGAGAAAAAAAAGACAGTGGAAATGTTAAAAGGATAAAGGCAAAAGATCAAGGGAAACAAAAGAAATAATTAAATTAACAGGACAGAAAGATCAAGTAGAATTGAAGAAAATATGATAAAGAGTAGACAATAAAGGATAAAAATAGAGTTTAAGGCTTAAAGACAGATATTAAAGATAAAACAAAAGGTAGACTAACCCAAAGCAAATTCGAAATGACTAAGCCTGTGGAAGTTACTCCTCTTAAGAGATATTTTTTCCACCTAGTGCTTCGTTTCCTTCAACAAAACATTAGGCAGTTATTGGGCTGAGTCAGAGATATTTTTATCAGTCAAAAATTTATTGTAAAAGTTATGAAAAAGCCTCAAAGTCAAACGTTTCACCTAGTTTTCCTTAGGAGTTAAGATAGAGTTATCAAAACAGAGAAGTAGTTGCAGATATTCGTTCCTTGAGCCCTGCATGGTCTTCAAGGTCAGGAATGCACTTACTCAGTAATAAATTATACTCAAACCCTTTATTAGGCTTCACCTCCTCATTTGCAGCATAAATACTGCATCTGAACTCATTATGTTGTTGGAATTTGATGACTCTTTGAAGTAATACATGGTCTCTTGGAAGTTGAAAGGAAATTGATGTCTTGGAACTTGTGGATGCCCTCATTTGTTTGTTGATGGAGGAGGCTAGATCACTGGATCCCTGAGCTTGGTTGTTGGTTAAGTGCTTCTAATCTGTTATTGTTATTTCATGTTTCATTATGTTCCACCTTTTCTATATGTAGTAGAGCAAAAGTTTTAGACTAATAAATGTCTTCTAAAAGCACCTTAGTTTTGTTTTCTCTTCACTGCCTTAATGTTTTCTTCTGCTAGGAAATTTTAGAGAATTCTTAATTCCTCTCTAGGCCCTCTAAGCTTGTTTACTTTGTAAATAGTTTAATACAGTTGGTTTCAAGCATGATTTATGGTTTTCACTGCTTACTTGCTACCACTTAAACACTTTTTTTGAAGTCTGTCTCTAAATTACCATTCTTTAAAGTTTGCCAAAGAGGTTTTGTTCCAACCATACACTTTGTACTTACTTGACTAGTTGTTTTAGATATATTTATAGCTATGATCTAGGATGTGTAGGAGTTCCATCTTCCTGATTACAGTTATTTTTGTGTCTTAAGTGTTTTCTGTCCTTGAAGGTGAAATCACTAGAAGTTAAATGAGTTTCTCGCCATCTATATTTCATTGGAAAATTTTGTCTTGGATAATTATCAACTGTAGTTGGATCATAGAATTTATGGTTTGCCCTGTCTATTGATTTCCCCTACAGGTTTTGAGATTTGTTTAAGTCCCTTTTTCGAGAAGTACATATGATAAAGGATTCTTAATTTCCCTTTACCCTACTTTTCATTCTTACAATTAATTTCGATCCCATTACCCTAAAAATTTTGAATATCCACTAGCCAAGTTAGATTTTCTCTATGATACTCCCCGATCCATCGATGAAATTATCATGAATTTAATTTGACTCCATTACCCAATGACTTAGATATTTCCTAATTCTACCTATGCTTCTTTGACCATCATACCCCAACCAAAACAAACAACAAATCCTCGTACTTAATAACTAGCCTAAAATTAACCCTTAAAAGAAAACAATTTCATATCTTTGTAAGCAAATAGAGAGATCCACCTCTGAGTCTAGGAAGGCTAGGTCCTAGGACTCTAAAGACTAGTTCTGATGTTTCCTTGTCCTTTTGTTTACCAGTCTGCCAAATCACAGGACCGAATCATAATGGCAATAACGGTGGGACTTTTGAGTAAAACTTAAGCTAAAAAAATTCTCCACCCACTGATTTATCAGCTACTTCAACCATTATTAACCCAATGGTGATCATGATGAGAAATTCTAAGTCAGTGACAATGTAAGTACATCTTAGGATTCCAAAAACCCTTATCAAAATCATAGAGGATTCAAGCTATCAGCCATAGAGTAGACTCTGTTGGTTTCACCATCTTAGCTAAATGATGATTCAGGTATAGGACACTCTTACAAAACCTTAGAGCTACAAAAAAACTCAGAAAAACCCAAAAAACATTCCTAGATTGGTTTTTATTACTTATTGGTGGTGGACCATATACATTTTACCTTCAAAAAATATTTCTACCTGGTGACTCCAATAGCCCCAGTAGGCCTATTACTCCACTAGTACTTTCAGATTTTCTTAGGATTGTATCAAATCAGTCCCAAGAAGTTTAGAATCCTAGTCCCATATTCTAGAAGGATACTAAACACTAAGAGAGGTAAAAATTTTGAAAACAGTCTTTAACCCTTTAGCCTCTCTAAATTTTGAATTTGAAATCTGGCTTCACATAGGATCAATACCAGATCTCATCCAAACCCTAATCCTCCTACTATAGTTGATGATCCAGAAAAGATTTTGTGGCAAACTTCTAGAGCTCGAAATTTAACTACTGTCAGGACTATGCAAAGAACAAGATCTGTTCCTCAGAACAAATTGAAAACAACCATGAGGATTCTGAAGATTACCAATTAGGGTTTGAAAATTCTATAATGGAGGTCCACATGCAATATGATCTTAGAAGCAAAAGGAACCAAGAGGCCTCCAATGATAAAACACAGACACCACTGTTAGGAAAGCTTCAGAAAATCTTCCTAAAAATACAACAAACAATCATAACACTTTGACTAACAAAAATGACCTAAACAAGGACAAAACCAATCAGCAAACTGTTGACTCAAGCTCCCCTGTACCTCTACTATTTTCCCTCAGAAAACTGTCCAAAATAATGGTCCTAATAAAATTAAGCAAATCGGAATTGTTGAAAAGACTATGATTGACGAAACAGATATAAATATGTCAAAAACATTAGTCCCTTTCAGCCTTGAGGGTGAAATTTCCAAGATCAAAATTAGCATACCCTTAGCTGAAATAGTAACCCAGGATGTATATAAAATCAAGTTTTGAAAGCTTTGAACATAGGAAATGATATTGATAATTTGAACTTAACTGATGATAAACCAGAATTGTTGTTTGGTCCCAAAGTTGAAGGAAAATACCAATAAGGAACCATTCCTCCATTTTATGTCAGCTTAAATATACATGATAAGATCTTACACACTGCCATGCTAGACTTTGGTGCCTCTCACAACCTTATGCCAAAAGTGGCAATGGAGAGATTAGGCCTAGAAATTACTAAACCTTAAAAAGACCTGTATTCCTTTGATTCAAGAAGAGTAAAGTGTTTAGGTTTGATCAAGGATTTGTGTGTCAATCTGGCACAAATTCCTGCTAAGGGTCTAGTTATGGAAATAGTGGTTGCTGACATTCCCCCAAAGTATGGCATGCTTCTATCCATATAGTGGGGAGCCAAACTTCAGGGAAGCCTCCAAATGGACATTTCCTATGCTACCATTCTAGCTTTTAACCAAACTAGAAGATTATGCAGCGAATCTCATATGAAATATATGGTAAGCAACATAGATAGACCAAACAACAATCCTGTTTATTCTATTCATTCAGATCTACATTCCTTTATCGTATATAATGAATATGAAATCAAAAAACAAGAAAAGGAAAATGAGATAGGATTAAGTCCCCCAGAACAGTCAAAACAGTCCCCAAAAGAAGAATCTAACAGCCCTAACTTTAGTAGATTTGAACAACAAAATGATAATGAGCATGAGATAGAAACACTTTGGGAAATGAGCTTTGATGGCTCTTGTAGAAAAACAAGTTCTGGGGCTGGTGTATGGATACATAATACAAACAAAGGACATTCCTTCAAACTTGATTTCCCATGCACAAATAACATTGAAGAATATGAAGCTCTCCTCCTTGGCCTACATTTGCTCAAATATTTAGGAGCCAAGAAAATATTAGTCCAAGGAAATTCAGAGTTGATCATCACACAAATAAAAGGGGAGTATTCATTCAAAAACCAAAGATTAAGAGAATATAGCAATGCTGCCATAGATCTCCTGAAAACCTTTGAAAAATATGAACCCACTTTCATCCCTAGAGCTCAGAATAAGCTTGCAAATGAAATTTCCTTTGCTGCCAACAATTGCCAAATACCCCAGGTAAATGAATAGTTCAGTGTCGAGGTAAAAAATAGGCATATAGTCCCTGACAATGAAAACTATTGGCAAGTGTTTGAGGGTGATAAAGACATTGACGATTTCCTGCAATCAAGAAATGATTTTGTTGAACCAACACCTAGATCAAGCCATGAAGAAGACTATTTTGATGAAAACCATGTCCATAAAACAGAGTTTTCCTCTACTGCTGATATAAACCAATTTGAATATCTTTATAAAGCAAAATGACTAAAAATACTAGATGAAAAGGACCTTGAATTTTCACACTGTAAAAATTATTCAATACCAAGGGGCCTTACACCATTAGAGGAGCTTTTTGACTTCAATGGTGTAGCTAAAAAACAAAAGAGGGAGCCTACAGAAACTAATGTAGAAAATCATAACATAGGCAGCATGAATGAACCCGAAATGATCAAATTATCTAGCACTCTTCCTACTCATATCAAACAAGAACACATTGAAATTTTCAAGGATTTTGGAGATGTGTTTGCATGGGGGTCCAAATATCTGAAATCATATGATACCAGCATTATTCAACACAAAATTCCTCTTAAGGAAAAACAGAAACCTTTAAAACAAAAACTAAGAAGGGTAAACCCTGTTTTACTACCTTTAGTTGAGAAAGAAATCAAAAGGATGTATGATGCTGGCTCATAGTTTCCCTTAGATACTCATAGTGGGTTTCCAACCTTGTTTCTATTAGGAAGAAGACTAGGGAAATTAGGCTTTCCAATGACTTTAGAAATCTAAACAGATCCTCCCTGAAAGATAAGTATCCCTTACCTAAAATGGACCACATACTTCAAAATGTAGTTGGATCTAAGAGAATATCATTGTTGGATGGTTTTTTAGGCTAAAACCAACTGCTAGTACTCCCAAGTGATCGACACAAAACTTATTTCACCACACCTTGGGGTACATTAATGTATGTTAAAATGCCATTTGGTTTGATGAATGAAGGGGCCACATTCCAAAGGGTCATGGACATAGCTTTTTTAGAAGACATAGGCTATTTCATAATCATTTACCTTGATGACATCACTTTTTTCTCCAAAACTAATAAAGAACAGTTGATTCATTTGAGAAAAGTTTTTGAGAAATGCAAAAAATATAGATTATCTTTAAATCCAAAGAAGGTACTCTTTGGTCTCCAGGAATGAAAACTCCTAGGCCACATAATCCATGAATAAGGAATCAAAGTAGACCCTACAAGGATTGAAGGCATATTGAAAATTAGCCATCCTAGAAACCTCAGAGAGCTGCAATATTTCATTGGGAAGATCAATTTTTTGAGAAGGTTCATTCCCAACCTTGCCGAAATTTTGAGAAATATCACAAACATGCTCAAAAAGGAAACAGGTGTCAAATGGACCTTAGAAGCTAAAAATTTATTTGAACTGGTGAAATAATCTCTCACTCAAACACCAGTTCTTATTAGTCCTAATTTCACTAAGGATTTCTACATTTTCTCATTTGCCTCTGAACACACCATTGCTGTAGTATTGTTGCAAAAGAATAATACAGGGCAAGAAAAACCAATATTATTTTTTAGTAGAGCCTTAATAGATGCTCCACTAAAATATAATATCATGGAGAAATAGACCTTAGCCTTGATAAAAGCACTGAAATATTTCTGAGTCTACATTTTATACTCTCATATCACTGCTTTTGTCCCACATACAGTTGTAAAGGACATTCTAAATCAAGACCGTGATGGTAAAAGGGGAAAATGGATTGCAATTATCTTCAAATATGATTTAGAGATCAGGCCTACGAAGCTGATTAAAGGACAATGATTAGAAAAGGTCATGGCATAATCAAATTTCCAATAATTAGATATAAATATGGTTTATGTTTTAGAAGAAACACAAGAATTCACAGCTCCATACATTGAAGAAATATTTTTGAATTCATATTGGTATGCTGATATCATTTATGTGCTTCTCTATATTAATACTCCTCCTTCTTTATCAAAGACTAAAGATATATTATTGAAACAGAAAGCTTTAAATTATTGCGTTTTAGATGGAGTGTTGTATTGGAAAAATGTTGTTGGCATATTACTTAAGTGTTTTCTTGAGAATGATGCAGGAAAAATCATGCATGAGTTGCATGAGGGAGAATGTGGAGGCCACCTTTACTGGAAGACCACATCCAACAAAATTCTTAGAGCTGGCTATTATTGGCCCACCCTTTTCCCTGATACTCAAAAACTATTCATAACTTGATCTAAGTGTCAATTTTTTTATGGCAAGAGGAAAATCCTACCTTTACCTTTGCATCACTTCAGTATTGAAGCTCCCTTTCAGCAATGGGGTTTATACTTTATTGGAGAAATTCACCCAACCTCATCTTCCCAACATAAGTGGATCCTTACTACCACTGACTATTTTACCAAATGGATAGAAGTTATCCCTTCTAGGAATGCTACTGACTCAGTAATGATCAAGTTCCTTGAAACCAAAATACTATCCAGATTTGGTTGTCATAGAAATATCATCACAAACAATGCTATTTCCTTCAAATCCAAAATAATGGTTGAATTCTTCTATAAATATCATATCACATTAGGGAATTCCACTGCTTACTACCCCCAAGGAAATGGCCTAGTTGAATCCTCCAATAAAAGCTTGATCAACATTATCAAAAGAATGTTGGATTAAAATCATAAATCATGGCATAGTAAGTTGGTTCATGCATTATGGGATGATAGTTTAATCACCAAGAAATCAATAAATATATCCCCCTCTCAGCTGGTATATGGCATAGATGCAGTCTTCCCTACATCTTTGGGAGTTCCAGTCATGAAAATTCTCCAAGAAGTACAAACAGAAGAAAATGACATGCAGATAAGGCTGAATCAAACCATTCATTTACAACAGTCAAGAGAGGAAGTATACAAAATTATACAAGTAGTTCAAGAGAGCATCAAGAATATGTTTGACAGAAGAACTAAATCAAATAATTTCCAAGTTGCAGATACAATTTTGAAATGGGATTCTAGGAGGGAAGACAAAGGTAAACATGGTAAGCTTGGGAATTTGTGGAAAGGGCCTTATATTATTCATTCAATTAGGGGTCATAATGCTTTGCTTTTGCAAGGGCTGAATGGAGAAGAATTATTTGGAGGTCCTGTCAATGGCAGGATGCTCAAACACTATTTTTGTCAATAGTCCTAGCTTCAGAGTTTTTACTAATTAGACATAAAATTACACGAGGAAAAGTCATAGAAAATACAAAACCAATGAAAGAAAAGGAAAAAGAGGGAAAATTAAAAATAGGTACAACCCCATACCCAAAAAACAGTACTGTTGAAAGTGTGTAAGCCTAAATGCCACTACTAATTCAAAATGATATCTTGTTCAGTCATCTAGCCTGATCATGGTAGAGCATGATTTAAATTTATGTTGATAAGTTAGTGAAAATAATGATTGTCAAGATTATTTCAAGTTTTAATTATGAAGAAATATAGATTAGGGAATATAAGATACTGGTTCCACATGCTCAAAGCAGAACCAAAGAGGAAGATAAGGATGCATTATAAGTGATAAATCATAGCCTTATCTCTCTAAATTTACTTTTATGAAAAATAATGTTTGTGTGCAGCTTGTTCCAATGCCATAACCATGGTAAATCATACTATCTAATCTTGATTTGGACCATGCTTCAAATTTCATGTCAATAGTTTACAGAATCAAGACTGCCAAATAGCTTAATCTTGGTAGTCAAATAGTTCAGGTAGAGAATAAAAAGACTTCACCAGTTTAATCTGAAATCTTGGAAGCAATAAAGGTAGAAGTAGATAGTATATTTCTATTTTTCAAAAATAAAATGACAATATTTTTCCAATTCAAGTGCACTCAAAGAAGAATTTTTTTTAGGACTAGTAGGATTGGGTAGGTTGAAATGTTGTTAAAGGAAAGCATGTGTTGCAAATTGTTAAGATTGTCACTTCAAAGAAATATTAGCAGGTGAAAAGGAAGGGAAATATGCCAAATGGAAAAGACACTGGTCTGTAAAAACTCACAGATTTGATAAACTGAGCTTCTGGACACCTTGAAAGGAAAGCTGCCCTCCCCAAGTGGAGCCACTGTTAGTCATTAGTAAATTTTGTTGATATCAAAAGATGACTAATTTATGATCCTATATTTATAAAAACAAGATTTGGGAAATATTATGAGCTCTAGAAATCTCACTGCCTTCATTATCCTAAGCCTAAATATTCTACTAAAATTCTCTATCTTTTGCCTTCTCAAGTAATTATCCCACTTCTCCAAGAAAACTCCATTTTCTAGGCCTGCTGATTTCATTTTTCCCCACATCCCACTCTCATTTACTCCCTCTCTTCCCTCTACAAAAACCATTTTTCCCTTCCCCTAAACCCTTTTAAAAAACCCCCTCATTCATCATTTTCCTCAAAACATGTTAAACAATGTAAAAACTCCCTTTTTACATTGTTTAAGGTTAAAATTTAGCCTATCGGGCCTTTTGAATTATGCATTTAGCCCGATTTTTTGTGTAAAACCAACCTTTGCTGTAAAAAGCCTTAAGCCCTTCTTCTCTTTAGCCCCAACCCCTTTTTCTCACATAAAACCTCATCCTCTGCCTATTCTTAGCCCCTCCCCATCTAAAATACCCTTCCGCCCCTTTCATTTTATTAATAAACCTTAGAAAACCCCTTTTTAACCTTTGAAATGTTAAAAGGCGGGCCCCCTTTCCCTCATCCCACCTTTCGTTTTATCGAGCCATCTCTGCCATTGATCGGGAACCCATTCTCCCAATCCAACAGCTGTTGCATCTCCAACCTTACCCCACATTACTATAACCTTGTGTTACACGAGAATCGTTCACCACGTCACCTCGCGCCCGGGCCCTGCCTTCCACTATCCCTGCATCCATTCATATTTCACCACTTGTCCCTAGGCTCCACCTTGCAAATCTACTCCCCACTCCATAGATCATTCCACATCATCGATCTCATTACCCAAGATCCGACGGCCCAGAATGCATATCGCATAAAAATTTGCAATGGGTTTGATATTTCCCAACCCACATGAAATGGGAAATTTTTGCCTGCCATGCGATAGACGCTCTATGGTATCACACCCATTTCACCCAAAACCACAAACTGCTCTTTACCCACGTGATAAACCACTTGTGGTTTTTGAAAACCATTTTTCCCTTTCGTGCTATAATTCAAATTTCCCTGCCTCCATTCGAATTTCTGTCTGGTTTTGCCTTCGGAACCCTACCTCCCACACCCTATTCCCCTCTACAATCACCTCCCGATAGCTCCAAACCCCGAAAAATGCAATAAAGCCCTCCCACAGGTTTTAAAGATTAACAGTTTGTGTTTGTGCAGGTTCTAATGGCAGAAAGTCTACCATCCCCTCCCACTGTCCAAAAGGAGTTAGATTAGACATTAGGTGACGATCCAATCATTTTATTCAAAATAAAAGGGACATAGGCCCTGCATTAAGATCAACCCTCGATGAAGAATGATCATCAATGGATCAAATGAACCTCCAGCTACAAAGAGCGGCTTCCCCCTGCACAAAAAAGACACAAAAAATTATAGAAACAACAAAGGAATAAAGCAGAAGATTCAAAGGGCTAATCCTAATTAGAATACAAAATAAAACACGGTAAACCAATCAAAGCAGAAATTTAAAGAAAAGGGGGATTGATGAAGGTCATAGAGAAAAATAAAACAGTGGAAAGATCAAAAGGATAAAGGCAAAAGATCAAGGGAAATAAAATAAATAATTAAATTAACAGGACAGAAAGATCAAGCAGAATTGAAGAAAATATGATAAAGAGCAGAAAGTAAACGATAAAAATGGAGTTTAAGGCTTAAAGATAGAGATTAAAGATAAAACAAAAGGAAGATTAACCCAAAGCAAATTCAAAATGACTCAACTTGTGGCAGTTACTCCTCTTAAGATATATTTTTGCCACCTAGTGCTTTGTTTCCTTCAATAAATCATTAGGTAGTTATTGGGTTGAGTCAAAGATATTTTTATATGTCAAAAAGTTATTGTAAAAGTTCTAAATAAGCCTCAAATTCAAACATTTCACCTATTTTTCCTTATCAGTTAAGATAGGAGTTATTAAAACAGAGAAGTAGTTGCAGATATTCCTACCTTGAGCCTTGCATGGTCTTCAAGGTTAGGAATGCAATTACTCTATAATAAATGATACTCAAACCATATCTTAGGCTTCACGTCCTCATTTGCAGCATAAACAATACATCTTAACTCATTATATTGTTGGCATTTGATGACTCTTTGAGGTAATACATAATCTCTTGGAAGTTGAAAGGAAATTGATGTCTTGGAACTTATGGATGCCCTGATTTGTTTGTTGATGGAGGAGGCTAGATCATTGGATCCATAAGCTTGGCTGTTGGTGAAGTGCTTCTAATCTATTATTGTTATTTCCTATTTCTTTATGTTCTGTATTTTCTATATGTAGTAGAGCAGAAGTTTTAGACTAAGAAATGTCTTTTAAAAGCACCTTAGTTCTGTTTGCTCTTCACTGCCTTAATGTTTTTTTCTGCTAGGACATTTTAGAGAATTCTTAATTTCTCTCAAGACCCCCTAAGTTTGTTTACTTCATAAATAGTCGAAGACAATTGGTTTCAAGCATGATTTATGGTTTTCCTGGCTTACTTGCTACCACTTAAACACTGCTTTTTGAAGTCTCTCTCTAAAGTACCATTTTTTAAATTTTGCCAATGAGGTTTTTTTCCTATCATACCCTTTGTACTTTCTTGACTAATTGTTTTAGAGAACTTTATAGCTATGATCTAGGATGTTTAGGAGTTCCCTCTTCTTGATTACAGTTATCTATGTGTCTTAAGTGTTTTCTGTCCTTGAAGGTGAAATCACTAGAAGTTAAATGATTTTCTCGCCTTCTATATTTCATTGGAAAAGTTTGTCTTGGATAATTATCAACTATAGTTGGATCATAGAATTTATAGTTTTCTCTGTCTATTGAGTGCCCCTACATGCTTTGAGATTTTTTTAAGTCCCTTTTTTGAGAAGTACATATGATGAAGGATTCTTACTTTCCCTTTACCCTACTTTTCATTCTTGCAATTAGTGTCCATCCCATTACCCTAAAAGCTTTGAAGATCCAATGTCCTAGTTAGACTTTCCCTATGATACTCCCCAATCCATTGATGAACTTATCATGAATTTCATTTGACTCCATTGCCCAATGAATTAAATATTTCCTCATTCTACCTATGCTTCTTTGATCATCACACCCCAACCAAAACAAACAACAAAACCTCATACTTAATAACTAGCCTAAAATCAACACTTAAAAGCAAAAAAGTTCATATTTTTGCAAAAAAAGAGAGAGATCCCTCTCTGAGTCTAGGAAGGCTAGGTCCTAGGACTCTAAAGATTGGTTTTGATGTTGCCTTGTCATTTTGTTTACCAATCTTCCGAATCCCAGGACCACAACACAACCAACGCCTCATCCTCGTCCTTGTCCTCTTCCTTGGAATCCTCCTCGACCAACATGATGACCTTGATCCTCATGTGATTTTCCTTAGCTTCCATTCTATAATTACTTGCAGTGTGTCCTAGCATTAAATCATAATTTTAACAATTCATCTCATCATACCTCGCTGATCTACAAAAGTTACAAAACAACTACTTCTAAGTATGTACATACTTCTATAAAAAAATACACTCCTCTGAGCGATGTTGACCTGAAATTTTACATATGTCACACCACACATTCGATCCTAGATTCAATGGATTTGGTGCTCCACTAGCGAGGTACTCTCTGAATATGGGGAATTTCTCCTTATATTGGCCTTCTTCCTTACCGTTTATACACCATACTTTTGATCGAATATCTAGCATGACTTCCTTGCATTTCTTCAGATCCTGCAGCTCCAAATGAAAACTTTCTAATTGGATCTAAATATGATGTACTCCTACACGTGTATCTGCAACTAGTGAAGCTTCCAATTTCATCACAATTTCCAGAGAGTCAAACTGTGGTGACATATTATGTTGTGTCAAAAGTAGTCTGATATGTGGTAATAACAAAACTATAATCCACTCCTGATGCTATTCTTTAGGAATGATAAAGATCACTTGTCCCTATTATCCTTCCGTATTCTACAGTTTCACTAGGTGACTATGGATTTATCTACAAACTGCTGAAGATAGAATTCCTTGACTGTCAGCTATCTTCAGAAATCTCACTACCTTCATTATCTCCATGAAACCTTCTTCACTATATCTCATTTTTCCTTCTCTGAATTTCACTCCTACTCTGAGAAACTTATGATTGGGCTTGGAACCTCTCATTCTCAGCTTTTTCCCCTACCCAAAGACCCACTTTAATTTCTAAAAAACCCATTAGCCCACTCACCTTCATCATTCTTTCTTATTCACATTAAAAAATGTAAAAAGGTTTTTCTACATTGTTTTAATTAAAAAATGATAATATTCAGGCCCCATTGTTTCATAACTAAAACCTTGTTTTTATATTAAATTACCTAACACCCTTTTATATCCATATCCCCACTTTAAAAGCCTTATTCCCGTGACCTATGAGACTTAAAACCAACCATGATAATAAGTGCTTCTCGCTTGTTATTTAACCCAGTATCCTTATTATTAAGCCCCCACCCTTATAAACAAGACCCCACGATTATATAACCTTGCATCATATCCTTAGAATAAGCACCTCCTCTTATTTGTTTACCCAACCCCACCGTTTGACTTGCCAGTCATTTCAAATCCCTCGACCATCGTCGAACTCGCTCATCCTGATCTAACGGCCCCAAACCTTTGTCGCACATCTAAAGGCATAGGGGTTAACCATTCCAAACCTCATGAAATGAGTGGTTTTACTGTTTTTACCCTTCGCCATGGGGCGCCTGATCAATGAAATCACATCCATCCACTCAAACTCGCTTATCGCCTTTGCTCCACGTGAAAACTGCCTCCCTCACATGCAAAAACAACCCTTCTCCCTACCACAAAAACCCGATACCACTGCACTATTTAAACACTCCAAAGGCCTGTGCCTTTGCGATGAAGCCCTGTAGCCACCATGAACCTTTACAAGAACTCCTAAGGCCCGAAAACGACAAAATGAATGCAGAAAACCACTCAAGCGCAAGATTTAAAATTTACACTTTTTTGTATTGTGCAAGTGGTCATGGTGGAAATGCATAAATGTCATTCTGAGGGTCCAAAAAATATTTAAACAAACTTCCTGGGTTACGATCCAACTAGTTTGTCCATCCAAAGGACTAGGAGCACCGATTCAAGCTTAAACATCAATGGATCATGACCATTGGTGGTAATTTAAATGCACCAAACCGGAAAAAAATTCTCCACTATGCAACAAATTGCAAACATAGTTACAGGCAAAGGAAGAAAATAATCAAAAAACTGTGACAGTGAAGGTTAACATGATTAAAGGGTTAATAAAACGATTAAAGATCAGAAGGCAAGGATTAAGAACAAAACTCAGCAAAGGAAGGTTTAGAAAGTGATCAAAAATAGAAAGGTAGTTTAGATCAATTAGATAGAAGAAAACAAAGTTTAAAGGACAAATCAAGAAAATATTGACACAAAAGCTGATACGAATGACTAAGCAAACAACATTTACTTCTTCAGGGACAGATTTTTCCACCTACAGCCTCATTTCATCTCAATAAAGGCAATCACAGTCACTACAGCAGTCAGAGGTATTTCTCAGCTACTCAACAGTTATTGAAAAATTTAATGAAAAAGCCTTAATGTCTAACATTTCCGAAAGTTAGCCGAAACAATTAAGTTACAAGTTATTATTATAGTGAGTCAATCTTAGATATTTTTCCTTGGGCCATGCATGGTCTCAAAGGTCAAAAATGAATTAACTCTGTAATAAATACAAATATGAAACCCTATATTAGGGCAACCTACTCATTTTGTAGTTAAATACTACATATATTATTTATTTTTAGTGTTAGCTGGTTGGATACCTGATTGTTGGATTGAGCTGCTAGGCTAGATTTGATAAAACTTTGAGTTGCAGAGATTTGTTGTACTGGAGTATTGTAACTATTTTGAACATCAGTAATAAAATCATTTTCACAGGATTCTTGAGCTATGTTAATAGTGAAGTTATCCTTCTTTATCAAGGTTTTCCTTCTGTTTTCCAATTTGTCCATTATTTCTCTATAAAAGAACAAAAAATTTAGATTAGGATATGTTGTCTTAGCACCCTGATTTTGTATGTTTCCTTTATCCTAATGTTTTCTTTTTCAAGGACTGATTAGAGAATTCTTAATTTCTCTCTAGTTCCACCTAGCTTGTTGCCTTAAAATTGATTCATTAAAGTACAACCAAAGAATTCTATTATATGCCTTGTCCTTTGGTCTTGCCTGAAATATTGTTTTTAAGGCCTTACCTTGAAGTTTACTTAGTAGAGTCCAACCAAAGAATTCTATGGTATGCCATATCCTTTGGTTTGTCTCAAATTATTGCTGCAAAGGTCTGTTTAGTGGATTAAAGAATTCTTAATTTCTCTTTGATTATACTAACTGTTATCTTAAATGTTTTCTTTGTTTGAAAGTGATCCTAGGATTACTGGATTTTCATCTTAAAGGTTTGCTTACAAAATTCTAGCAAAAGAAGTCTATGGTGCGCCCTGTCCTTTCGTTTTTCTTAAACAGATACCTAAAGGATTTTCTTGTTAAAGTAGATTTAAAGGATTCTTAACTGACCTTTGGTTTTGCTATTTTCACAACTCACTATCATTTCATATTCCATCTAATATAAGAGATCCACTTGATATAGTTATATTTCCATATGAAGTCCCTTGTAGAGATGAGAAACAATTAAATCATTTTATGACTCCATAGCCCAATGGATTAATGCTTCCCACAGTCTATCTATCCAACTGAAACATCCCATCAATTAATCACGCCATAAATTGATCTATCAACCAATAAAAAGAAAGAAAACAATCCCAAACTTCACAACTAGCCTAAAATCAGAAAAGAAAAGCATAAAGACATATCATCTTACAAACACTCAAACAAAGAGAGCCCTCTCTGAGTCCAGGAAGGCTAGGTCCTTGGACTCCAAAGTGGTTTGATGTGATTCCCTGCAGAGTTGTTCTTTTAAATCTTGCAAATCATGGGGGGCAAACAATCCAATTAACATTTTAAACCTTATATCCAACTCCCAAATAAATTCATTTACTAGTTTCTTGATATCCTTTAGTTTGAAAAGTAATACACTATGATTGTGATTTTGGTTTCTTAAATTTTGTAGTCAGTTATTTTCTCGTATCAAATAGTGAAGCAACCTAATTTATCGTAGAATAGTTAATGTATTGTGCCAACGCTCTTTCCTGCATCTTCGTCACAATTTGTGCATTCTTTATATCTTCATCATTAATCTGTCTTACTTTCCATACTTCTTTAGCTACAAACCAAAATTGCTCAGGATCCTCTAATCTGATTCCTCTAAAGATAGGTAACTTTATATCATTGGACATGTTTCCTATGGGTGGGGCAGGGATTGGTGGAGGTATAGGGGGAGGGGGATGGGGATGGGGGGTAACGGGAGTAGCGGGATGGGGAATCCCAAAGATTCCTTGATTATTTTAAACTCCTAACTATGAAGAACCTATAGGGGTTCTAGGGTTACTACAGTTTCTTCTTTGCTTTCAGATTCTAACAAGCGACTGAAATAAGTATCAATGAAGTTATCACAATCTACCATGTATCGCTTTCCACTTTGCATAGCTCCATACTTACCTCTTCCAAGCATTAATCTGATTACATCTGTAGTACGCCAATTTCACATAAAAGTATTTTAATCCACAACTTCAGTGAATTTAGATACTTACCTCGCGAACTATTGAAAAATATTCTCTCAACTTCGTTTTAAGATACATATGTGTGTATCGTGAGCTTAGTGATAAATCCTCCCAAAATATTTTCAATCCATAAATCAATAGCTCTTGATATGCTGTTATCGGTATCCTTGAGTCGCTCTAATAATTTAGGGTTCCACATAGTACACTCATCATTCTTAAAACAGGTCTTCTTCTCAGTCAACCTTCATAACCATTCATGTAATTCATTCACAAATTTCATGAGGAAAATCTTGTGTTATTCCGTGAAAATATACCTCTGCAGCCAAGCTTCAATCGATAATAAAAATTTTATATTTTCTTGAAATGGGAACTTTCACACTTTCGGATCTAGCCAATATTGTATTTCCTTCCTTTATGGATGCGACATCCACATTTCCATCAAACAGATCCCGGTCATGAGAACATAGCCAATTTTTGGGTCTGTTTTGGGCTTGACCCAGGTTTAGAGTTAGCTACGCACCAACAAAACCCTCTATTATAGGTGCTTTCGGTAATGATCTACTGCGCGGATCGCAGTGTCACCTGAGAAAATATTGGGGGATGTCAGAACCAGGATTTTTCATCCATAGGGATAATGGGGTGTGGATCTACTACTAAACTTATTCCTTATGATTATTCAAAATTACACAGATGCATCTATCTACTTTAATAATCTACACTTCATTTATCAATCAATACTTGTGTGCATTGCACCTTTTTATTAAAACACAACATAAAGCACATAAAGAACTTCACAATGTACATATTAAGAAAATACAATGCATGAATACAAAAATTCCTTCAAAACTCTTCTTCTTTCTTATGATAAGTCTATTCAGTACATTCACTTCTTCGACCTACACACATAGCTATAGGTGGTTTGTGTACAAAGTTGCGGACTCTTGAAGGCTTCCATGCACATAGCTGTGGAGCCTTCCTAAGGCCCAAAGTAGACTAAATAGATAAATCAAGTGATTTTTCTTGTCAACTATTACCTTCTACTTCAACAAAGCCTTTACATCACTTTATATAGCTCTATATACAAACAAAACCATGGTCCAGATACCATGTGCAGACAAAATAATAGAAAAAAACCATTTACTCATTACAAAATAAGGGGCTTCAACACACCCTTAAGCCCCTAAACATCGTGTTGTAGAAATATGTCCGTGGTTCTGTGCACTCCACTCCTCAAGTTTTAGAGTCTTTTGATAAAAAATGAACCAAGTTGGGCCATTACCAACAATTATTACATGTTTTTTTCATATAATTCTCTCTTGTGCTTAGTTATTTTGTCTTATAACATGTGTTTGTCATCATAATAAGTATAGAAATGACATGTGTTTGTCATACATCCTAGGTATAATGCATAATGATCCCTCATACTTGGTTATTTTGTCTTATGACATGTGTTTTTCATGCATATTAAGTATAGCTATGAAATTTTTGCTTCATGCATACTAGGTATAACATAAAATTCTCCCTCCTATTTTGTGAGATGACTGGAAGGATTTGAGGGCATAAAACTTGCATAGGAATGTTGTGCATGAATAGATGAAAATAAATATTGTTCCTTTTAAAAAGATACATATGAATCTTGTCCATACAAGAATAAGAATACATGCTTGTTCCTAAAAGGATTATGTTTGCATTGAAGTTAGGATGATTGCGTTAAAAGAAAAAACCATGTTTGCATGCACAATAGATAGTTATGTTGTTATAGAAAATATGTTTTTGAGTGTTTATAAAAAAAGTTACTTTGTTAATTTTCTTGGAAAGAATAACCTCTTGAAAATATTGCATCGCTAGATGAGTTATGTTAACTTCTTGACTTACGTGTATAAAATGTTAGGTTAACCTTGTTATGTTTGCCTAGTTTTATGCATAAAAGATGGTTATCTATGATAATTTCTTGAAAAGTAAGCATGATAAAATACATGTAGAAAGATAATGAAACTATGTTATATTAACTTCCTTTTGAAAATAGGTATGTATTTGTTTACATGAAAATAATAGTTAATAATGGCAGAAGTCTAAGAATGGAATATATATTGGGTATATTAAAGAATAACTATTATAATAAGCTCTTGCATTCACAAAGAATAACCATTTCGTTATAGATATATTGTTTTTCATGGATAGAATAAATATTGAGCTATGTTTCTTTAGGAAGAATTACATGTGATTACTTAATGCTATCATAATTATTATGTTAAATTATTTAAAATGATATTATGTATATGCATGAAATATTTGTATTAGATTTCATTGGAAAGAATATACAGTTGTATTTGGAAAATTATAGCATGTTGGGTTAGGCTAAATTGGGAAAGAAGATGGATTACATGCATAAAGTTCATAATAATGTGTTGGTTTCCTTGGAATATACATGTGGGTAATGTTGGTATAATATTTGGAAAATAATACATGTATTTGTATGGTTTATTTTCTTAGTTTTACGGAAAAGAAAGTGTGTTTTTGCATGCCTTATTATGCTAGAATTTCCTCAAAAAGGAAACATGTGTTTGCATGATTTATTGTGTTAAGAATTCCTTTAGGAAGATTATTTTGGAGACTATATACATTTTCATGCATAGGAATAACATTCGTTGTTATTAGATTTTTTTACGTATTTGCATGCACCAAAAGTAATAGTTGAAGCGTTAGTTATTTTGATAAAATTTATGTAATTCACATGCACGAAGATCGTAATTGATGTATTATTTTATTTTAATGAAATGTTTGGCAACTGTAGCTACTTGTATTGCAAGAATGTGTGCTTATGCAAGGAAAATATTAGTTATTGAGATTGCTTATAACTAGCACATATGTAGTGTTTTTAAAGGAAGCAGGTCATGATATTTTACTTGCATGTCATGAATGTACATGAATAGATGAAAAATCATCACTAGTATAGATTTGTGAATGGGTTGATTAATACTTGATGAATTTTGACATCAATGTATGCTAAAGAAAACAATAGCAGGAAATGATGGTGACTTGCACAAAGGATATATTATGCTTAACATGGTGGCAGGTAAATAATTAATGGCTCATGCAGATGAGTGTGAGTTGTAGGATGGTCCATTATAGGTAAAACCATGCCACCAAGATATGGAGATTGAATATTAGTGAGTAAATTATATCATAATGATTGTAATGGCTTAAGATAGATATTTGTATTTAAACAATATTTCCTTGTAATATTTATAACAATGGTTAAGGGATGGTCTCCCTTATAAGTGATTGAGTGAGGGGTGAACACCCTAACGAGCATTTAATAATAAAATTAAACGTTTTCTAGTTTTCACCCTACGGGGGTTTCCAGGTTATATCAGTGTTTAATGATGTGATTTCTTATTGTGGCAGTTTGATGATGTATATTCCTTGCATGATATGATGTTCATAATTTCAAGTATGTGATTAATTACTCTGGATAAAGGAATCATGAAATGAATAAAAGGTTACATTATACATTTTATGTTAATATACTACAATAGTGGTTGTTAATGGTTATGCAACTTACTATTCCTCTACTAAAGTTACTATATGAACTAATGAATAGTCTATCTAATGATTAATGAGGAATATTTTATAGTGATTTGGATAGATACCCGTGAGTAATTTGGATAAAAATTTTCTAACTCGCCACATTTCCATGTAACGTTATCGGGGTATGTTACAAGTGGTATCAGAGCCAAAGGTTGCAGCACTGGCACCTTGAAAAATTTCTAAGAAAAAGGAAATTGTGGTATCTATTTAACAATCTACATATTAAATATGCAGTTTCTTGATTTTGACATGAACTGTGTGATTCATGTTTATAACTGCATTGAAGAGTAGTAAGTAATAAATTTTGTTGTAAAACTATATTCATGATATTTGAATCCTATTGAGGATAAAAGAAAATAAAATCGTTGTTTCACTTATGAACAACCAGAGTACTCACTAGGGAAAGTGAGAGTTGACTATCAACATTTTCATATATGATAGATTACTCATACATTTAATGAACATAACTAAACTTACCATTCAGTACTTAAAAATTTTGAATGTGTATAGTGATGGTGTGTGAAACTAATGCATGAATGAAAAATAAGGGGAAATTATTTGAAGAGGATTATAAAGCATTTTAAAATGAGATTGGATGAACCCTTTTAGATGTCAAAACTACACGATGAGTCGAGTAGTGAGACTTGACTATAATGGCTAGTTGATAAATGAGTTGTGTCATGGTTGAATTAATATTATTATTATCATTGATTATTTAATTATGAATGACTAACTAATAAAACTTATATGGATGAATTGGTATTGATTAAAGCTTATTGCAAGTTTTGAACAAGTGATTATGGTAGTTACTTCATGTGTTAGTCTGTTGGTAAGAGAACATTGTGGGAATTGGATATGTTTGGACTATTACCCTAATGGTTATTGACATATAAACAGTAATGCATATTTTTATATATGTATACATGAAACTAAAATTATTGAAAAAGTGAATTCATGTTTAGACAATGCATATTTATGACTAGTGTTGTTGATGAGATTAATCATGGGTAGCTTAATGGCAACAAGAAAACTTGTGAAATTAAAACATTGCAGTGAAAATTGCAACCGTAAATGAAAAATTATAATTTTATTATTTGCATGATTATGTTATTTGGAAAATCATAATGTACACAACCTATATGTCAGTTATGTTCATTGTTTCCTACCAATCTAGATATCGTGGACTCATGCCAAGTATGATGTATGATATACATGCAATTTTATTTTTCTTGATGAATAATGAGAGTATGGTTTTGTTTTGTTTCTATAAATTTTAATAATGGCTTATATGATGAAAAGTAGAACCTGCATATTTTGTAGCTATAAATTCTTATGACTATTCATCAAAACATTAGTGTTCTTTTAATGGTATTAATTGGAAATGAAAATTCTTCATTTTGAAGAGGAAGTATCCCATTTTTTTATTGTTTATGTTGTTATATCACGAGTAAATGTAATATCCATAAAACACTGCACACATGTAAAATATTTTAACTTACAGGTTTGAACTTCGTCATTTAATAAGGTGAATATGGTGGAAATTTATATGTTGGAATTTACTACTATTTTTTTAAAAAGATTATTTTTATTTACCATGAAGTGAGTTAGGTTTTATTTAGTTGCAAATCAACCATTTATGTACTAAATTCTTTCCTTTCGGAGAGGATAGTCAAGCCACTCATCGAACCTGCATCAACAACTACCGTACAATAATTTTTCAATGAATTAGAAGAAAATATTGTTTCCACGAGGGTTTGGAGAGATATCTTTTCCACCACTACCTTGAAGCAGAGCGTGCATCCAACTTTGTAGATGAATTTATATGGTGAATACAGGGGATTTATATGGTGAATACATGGGTTTTATCTCTATATACTACTTGGTAATATGCAAGTAAAAAAGAATCGCTTCTTCTCCGGCTAGACAACACCTTCCAAAACATCAAATGAAACACAATAATAATCACGAGGTGGCATTCTTTGGACTCGAGGTTTCTATGATGGGCTTTTTTGCATAGGTTGTGAGTCCTATCTATGGAAAACACCATAAAAGGATCGACCATTTGAGAGATAAGTACCTATCATATCTTCTTAAAAGCATAGGTATTGAAACATGAAATGGTAATAACTAATTTAAGAAATCCAAGCTATTTTCTTGAAAATGAATGTAGAATAAAGAGGGCAATTCCTGATATATTTTCATGGATGGTGAGAAACAAATACAAAAAGTTAATTAGATTAATTTTCTTGGATGGTTTTTAATGAATATATATACATATATATATATATATATATATATATATATATATATATATATATATAGAGAAGAGAGAGAGAGAGAGAGAGAGAGAGAGAGAGAGAGAGAGAGAGATTACCCGTATTTATTTTATTTAAAAGTAGGAAAGGATTTAAGTACTCTAACATAGGAATGTTGTGCATGAATAGATGAAAACAAATCTCTCATGCTTGGTTATTTCATCCCATGATATGTGTTTTTCATGCATATTACTTATAGCTATGACATGTTTTTTCCATGCATGCTAGGTATATCATGAAATGCTCTCTCATTGTTTGTCACATGACTGAGTTTGTTTTGTTGGATGTCCTAGTTTACAACTTTACCTACTAGTGTCAAGGTCATTCAATAACAAGCTCATATTTTTACATTCTAATAAAATAGAGAACCTTTAGCAAAGCACCCCTTGAAGCCCATGGGTAAGAGTAAAATATCCAAGACCATATACTTATATGGGCTCATCATCTCACTTGTGAGAATTGAACTTGGGAAAGGAAAATAACAATCATTCCCCCTAGCCAACTAAAATATACCTAATTGAACTTTAAATTTACAACATTGTTTATTTATTTTATATATTATAATAACAAATAATAACTATTGAAACTATAGAATTGATAATTCAATATTATTATTTATTAAATTATTTCCAATATATAATTAACACTATATCACTCAATTATTTAATCACAAGACCCATGATTATTTTATATCTATGTATATATTAGATTTTATAATAAAAATAATAATAAAATTAACATTACAATATATGTTCCATATTAATTTGTAAACTATCATAGGTAAATAAATTAAATAGATGGTAAACATCAATAAGAATAAAAACACTCATCTCCTAATGCATCTCAAATTATCGGAAGAAAAGACTAAATTATAAGTTTGTTTAAGATTATTATAATTGATTATATAAACTATCCCAATTTATCATGCAAGTTATTAATCAAGCTTTGTTACAATATCATGGCTTAATTATTTTGATAGGTGTGTCTCTTTTGAAATAGGGCTTCCATAATTTTAATTTAATTACCTATAAAAAATAGCTTCCAAAATTTTAGTTTAATTATCAATAATTATTAGTTGAGTGGTAAGGATTTAATGTCATCAGAATATTCTAAGATATTCCTTCCATAATTTTCATTTAATTACCTATAAAAAATGGTTTCCAAAATTTTAATTTAATTATCAATAATTATTAGGTGAATGGTAGGGATTTAACCTCATCAGAATATTCTAAGATATTCCTAGTAGCATTTACAAATCAAAGATTGAGATTTATCTCCAAAGTAGTTTAGTCCTTTTTATCTTTTTAATTAAATTAAGTTCATTAAAACAAAAATGACATATAAACAAAATGTCATATGAAATGAATTGTAGTTATTTTGGCATGTGGTATTGATCCATAGTATTGTAAGAAAAGATATTTGTAAATTAAAAGTGTCCACGATAAAATAGAGTGAATCTTCATGGTCCAGAATCTTATTATATATATATATATATATATCTTAATTCTTTGATGTTTATCATAAAGTAGTGTCTATCAACATTCACCAATCATTTACTTTATAAACATACTTTGTTACAATAATCAAATTAAAATTCTAAAAATTTATTCAAAATAAATAAACCTCTCAACCTATAAACATTTTCAACATAATCATATTATTTATTAATTATATTATTACCACTGATAATGCAATTAGCCTTATTATAATTCACTAGATTGTTTAAAAACATAACGAACAATATATTATCCCTAAAATGTTTTCCCTCATTCAAATGAAAGAAGTATAATGGGGAGAACTTTTTAAAATGTGGAGAATTCTTGGATCTGACTGGCGTCACATTAAGTCAAATGGAATAATTCAAAATCTCCATTCTGTACCATTTTTGCCATGACTTTTTGCCATTTTTGCCATTGTACAGTCTTCCGTCATCACATATGTATAATTTCTGCTCCGACTACTAAATTGATAAGAAGACGGGGATTTGACGGCACCGTCGAATATAAGAGCCCCACTTTTCGCCATGACTTTCTAAATTGATAACAACACACGCTCATCCATTGTGCCGTCGAATCTAGTGTCCTACTTCACATGAATTTTATTTTTGGATATTTCTATGAAATGGAAGATTTATGAAAAGAATGAAATTTTAGTAGTATATTGAGGAAATTTGGTGTAAATTTTTTAGAAAATTTAGATTATAATAATTAAATATCAAAATTTTGAATACCTTCAGGATTTTGTTAGTTATATTTACAACATAAAAAAAGAAATGGTTAAACATAACTATTAAAATTCTGCGGAAAAAATAAAAAAATAAAAATTAACTATCTAAATTCTTTTACAATGACATGAACAAGCTGCATTTCTTTGTCTGTGCAACGACACACTAAACCCAAACTAGATAAAAATGAAATGGAGCACATCTTAAAAAAACACCCTTAACTTGTTCGAGTTAATCTCTTTTAATCGTGTTCGAGTTGATGCCCCCCCCACACATATATATATCTCGGTGGGAATGGTTGTTTGACTTCTTCGAATGGTATGTTGTCTTGTGTAAACTTCATTGGAATTTTATGCTATGACATGCCTGCTTCCAATACTGTTATCTTTTATAGCTCTTCATAACAACAATATCTTTTTTTAACTTTTCATAACAACAAATAAATATGGTACGTGAAAACAACAAATACCAATATAGCTTTTGATCTATAATATATAGAAAATTCAAATATATTTTGGATTATATTCCGAGTTTTAATACACAAGAGTAAGGATTGCTGTCCATCAAATTTTTTTGAATATATCAAGCATGGAAATTACTTATAAATATCGTAATTTTTAAATTAAAAATAACTTTTCAGTATACTTTAATATTTGAGATATTACCAATTCCAAATCGGATAAACACAGACTTTGCCTACCATACTGAGATTTTGAGATAAACGTAGATTGCACTCAGTGTGGCTATTTCTGAGCTTGTCAGACAAATGTGTTCCAGTCTTTACTCACATCACGCACTTTGCAAGCCTTACTTATGGGTCATACTATTTTACATAAAGCACTAATCTATGAGTTATCATAATCGAATTGAACTGTTTTTAAGTTTTTTTTTAAGAAATAATAGAAATGGAGTTATCTACCTATTGTATTGGTGTTTTTTTTTAAAGTTATTCACTAGAAATAATAGAAATGGAGTTATCTATTAGAAATAATAGATATGTTTTTTCTTTTTGTTTAGGTGAAATAGCAAAGTTTCAATTATTTTGAGAATTTGCATGTAATTTTTCAATGTTGGTGATGGATCTCAGTTTTTATAAAACTAGATTATTTATAAGTTTCATTTAGAAAATAAATCTATTTCACAATTAGTTATGGAAATCTCAAATGTTCAATTACCATAGCTCCAATGTATTAGATAAATTCACACTTAAATCTAAACAAGATTATGTTTTGGTCTTTTAGGTGATGGTGGTAGAGCTCTCCATCCTTCTTACTTGTGGAAATGTAATAAATCTATTGAAAATGCATTCCTCGCATATTATTATTTTGTGTCTTTCTATTTAAAAGCAAGTTTAAATTTATTTTATTATTTATAAAATTTTCTTTCAATCCAATTCAACACATTGAAAGTTAAATAAATTGTTTCTCTTCAAAAAGTATTACAAGTAATGGATTTGAACAATATAATTAACAAACTTTCTAAAATTGAAATTTTGAAATTACATAAACTGCACCATTTGTTAGTTTGGTATATTTAATATAAAAAAAAAATGATTTATATGAGCAGTTAGAAAATAACGAGCCGGAGGAATTGCCCGGACGGTCAAAATTGGCCGGAATCCGGGCCAAAAAAAATTTAAAAAATCTTGCAGAAACAGTGTTTGAATCTTGATTTTGACATTAGAAATGGATTCAGCACCCTCAAAAACCTGTAGGACACCCAAAATATTAAACTTTGATAATTATAACATGGATTTAGAAAAATTCCTGCCGAATTTTCTGAAAATCTTATCGGAATTTTCATGATTTTCAGGGCGATTCCTCTGGCTAGTTAAACTACAGCCTTTAAAAAATTCTTAATCCAAGAAAACATTTCTCCTAATTAAAAAATTAAAAAAAATATTTATATGAACAGTTAGAAAATAACAAACATAGATAAAATACTTAATATTTAAATACTGGACATAAATAAATATTAAATATCATGCTGTACACAACTATAAAGTTAATATAAAATCATTCTCCTGACTACGTAACACCATATTTCGGAGTACGTAACACCATAATACTGAGATTTCTTCACTAACAACCCTCTTGATGTCGTCAATCTAATTGAAAGCCCAATTAGGTAACTGTTATAACACCCTCCAATCCGATTTGGAACCAGAGATAACGTCAAATACTAATAAAACCGGGTGTAGGGTTGAAATACTTCCTCCTTACTTCAGTGTTTGGGGTGGTAGTCGAACATGCCCTTTATAATATCTAACTTAATTATTACTAATATCAGCACAATTAATGCTATTATATAAGCGATTTGAAAACAAAAGGAAGGCTGTATTTTTATGATAAAATTAAGAATATAATTATCTCTCCTCTTATTAAATTAATTTAGGAAATTAAATATCTAGTTAAAATATATGGTATAAATATTTTTTTTATTAATATTTAAGCTTGCATAATTTTAATAAAATAATAAAATAGAAAATAAAATATATTTTTGTTTAAAGTATGGAATCTATATATATCTTGAATTTCAAATATATTATGTATTTAGAAGAATCAAATTTTAAGAGATTTTTTAAATATAAAATTTTAGTAAAACTTTTAGAGTTATTAAATCTTTCATTTTTCAATAATATTATTTATATTTATATAAATTAAAGAAGTATTATTTTTTTAATCTTATATCATTATAATATATATAATTATCTATATATCATATTCTATGTTCGAGTTCAATTCCGTGCTAGTAACATAATGATGACAAATGTGTTTGTACAATGTTATACTCATGCTCACTAGAGTTTCTTTGAAAAAAATTATGTAAATATGCAATAATTTTCTTTGAGATGTTTTATAATTTTTTGAATATATATATATATATATATATATGTGTGTGTGTGTGTGTGTGTGTGTGTTATAAAACAGTATGGATATAGTTATTAGGCTGAATTATTATTATTTAAATTTATTTTTATATGAATAATTTGTTTTTAATTTTATTAATAAAAACAAAATTATAATATAATAAATTGAATTGAATTAATTTATTAATTTATTCCTTTTTAATTGAATAAAACTTATATGATCATTATTATTATTATTATTATTATTATTATTATTATTATTGATATAATACTTTATGAACACTACAATTTATTTTTTTTATTTTTTATTTTATTTTATTTTTATTTTTATTTTTTTTATTTATGTTGGTTCAACTAAGAATTGAAGTTTAATATGTAGCTACCTTTTATGCAAAATGTAATTGAAAATTGAAAATTATATATATATATATATATATATATATATATATATATATATATATATATATATATATATATATATATATATAATTTTAAAAATAATATATAATTTTATTTTAAAAATTGATGATGATGATGATGATTAATGTCCACTAATACCAATGTGGTATATCAGACATTAAGAAGACGAATAATCTAGAATTTTAATTCTTGAGAATCTTATTTCTCTTCTAAAAAACAAGTGCACCAAAGTCACTATAGTTGAACTGACTTAACAAGTCAAGAAGATTGGAAGTGTGTCAGGCATTGGCGAAATAGGAGCGGATGTGAATAAGGGCTAGACAAAATAAAATAAATTTCTTTTCATCTTCCACCATCTTAGTATCACAAAGCTGACAAATTCTATCGTCCGAGGGATTCTTCAGAGTACACCACCTCCCGGTTTCACTTCGAAGCTCATGAAAATTTGTTCTAATCTCACAAATGCTTATCTTTTTCATCGAGCTAGTCAAGATGGAAATATAATTTCGGTTCTCAAGGGTGGTTTTGATCACCTCCTTATAATATCTTAGCTTCCTTTTACCCTCCAGCTCCTTATCATCTCATAACTTATACTTGAATTTGGATTTGATAGTATCTTTGACACTATCCTTGCTTCCCAGGATGATCTCCTCATTTATCCCCTGATGGTTGAGCCAAGAATGGGTATCCTTATGCCACCCACGCTTGAGGAGAAGGTCGGGGTTTTGACTAAAGTTAGAAGAAATTTTAGGAATCCTTTCAGATTCCATGTTGTAAAGCTTAGTCTTATACATTAGATACTTAAACGTAGCCCTTGTTTCAATATGGGAGAGACCAACATCAATAAGGAGGATAGGATAGGGGGTATTTCCCTCGATATTGAGATTGTATGTTACGAATTTCTTTTGAATTATCTCAATATTTCTCCACGACTCTATAGATATAGTGCAACCCCAAACTTCACAACCATATAGGATAACAAGGTTGCAAGGGTCTCAAAGAGGAACCTTTTTTTACTGCAAATAGAAAGATCACAAACCGTGAAATTGTTTTCAAACTCATAAAAAGCTTCCCAACCTCCAATAATCCTTTTCTCAATGTTGTAATTCAAGTTGAGATGATATGGAATGTTAATACCCAAATATTTATAAGAAGAGACCTGATCCAAGAAATTTTTATCATACACTAAATTTCCATGGGTGATTCTTTTGGATTTAACTATCATGATTTTAGTCTTGTTGATATTAAACTATCATACCCATCTTGGAGCAATAGTGTTGAACATGCTTACGTTGTTTTTCTAGGTCCTCATGGTTTCTAGCAAGAAGAACAATATCATCGGCGTAGAGGACAAGAGTAATGATAATACCAACAAGCTCGGTCCCCTTGCATCGCACAATTTCCAAATTCTCCTCTAGCTTATTGATGTAAACATCAAAAAGGGTAGGGTAAAGGGGACACCCTTGCTTAACCCTGATATTGCATTTAATATTTTTAGACCACCCTTGGTTGATCTTAAGCTTGGAAAAAATCGTCTCGTAGAGGCAAATCACAACATTCTTGAACTCAGGATGAATCATTATCTCATCAAGTATTTTCCAAAGCTTATCCTGGGGAACAATCTCAAAGTTTTTTCTAAAGTCCACAAAGAAACAAAAGAGATAAAATTTTCTATTGCAACATTCCTCAGAAATGATCATGAGAGTGACAAGGTGGTCGATAGTCAAGTGGTATCTCCTAAAACCAGCTTGCCTTTTACCTATTTTACCATGGATTTCAAGTAAATGGATAATATTGTTATCTAGAATGAGACCATAAAGCTTGGATAAGATGTGTCTAATCATAATGATCTCGTAGGTAGAGGGAAAAATTTTGTCCCCATTTTTTAAGATAGGCACAATACAACTTTGTGTCCAAAGCCTAGCGAAGCCATGCTTTACAACCAAATTGAAAATCTCGTGGAGATGAGGAATGAGGATAGATGATCCTATCTTTAACATCTCACCTTCACATATTTCAATATCTTTATCTTTCCAACTAGTGAGGTTATTAATCCCAGTCTCAACGTTGTCAAGAGGAAAGATATCTTCCTTAATAGGATTGTAAACGATGTTGTCCATGGTGTCTGACGACTCATAAATTTTTTTAAGATAGGTGTCCCCCTTTTCGAAGGGGATAGAATGATTATTTTTAGATTTATGAACAACCACATTCTGCCAAAACTTTATGGGCACAACTTTAGAAAGGTGAAGAATATGTTCTTGTCTCTTGTTAATATATGGTCACTTCTCTTTAATGAGGGATTTGTATATACTAATATTTAGGATCTTTACAGTTTCATTAGGAGCACCTCGAATAGTTTTCCTAACACTTTTACAGTATTTTTCATACCAAAGGTTGAAAGTTCTATTTAACATTCTTCTACGAAACCTCATTGCAGAACTTGTTAATGGTGGTGGAAAGGGTAGTAGTAAAATTGTGATAAATTCGATCAATATTGTAATTATAAGTCAAGGAACTTAAATCCATTTTTAACTCCTTAAGAAAAGGTCGATATTACTTTGATTGAAACAATTGTGTCTTTGGATTTCACTAGTATCTTGCATGTGGCTGGTATGCATGACAATATTGAGGGTTAAAGACAAAGGCCCGTGGTTAAAGTCATGCTCAAAATTCAAGAAGCTCAAAGTTGGTTATACGGTTAAGGATATGGGTGTTTGAAATCGCATAGTCCACAACACTATTTCCCAACCCATGTAAACGAGGCATCTGGCCAGAGGAAGGCCACTTGCCAATACCATTACAGATAATTAGTTCTTGGGAACTACAAAGCTTGAGGAGCCCGGTGCCAAATAGGTTCATACTTTCAACACTTAGAAAAATAGTTATAAAAATGTTATAAAATAAAATACAAATAAAATAGTGTAAAATATTTTGATTTTGAAATGAGTTATGGTTTTGTGACAAGCAATATTAATAAGCCATAGTAGCAACCTTGTATTGTTACAAAGTCTATTTACAAGTTAATAGTAATAATATGCATGGTACAATGAGAGTAAATATCCATGTTTAAGAATTTTTTAACTCTTCATAACAACAAATAAATATGGCACGTGAAAACAACAAATACTAATATAGCTTTTGATCTATAATATATATAAAATTCAAATATCTTTTGGATTATATTCCGAGTTTTAATACAGAAGAGTAAGGATTGCTGTCGATCAAATTTTTTGAATATATCAAGCATGGAAATTACTTATAAATATCGTAATTTTTAAATTAAAAATAACTTTATCAATATACTTTAATATTTGAGATATTACCAATTCCAAATCAAACGGCAAAGAATCTATAAACGTTGCATAGTGTCCATAATTTAATTTTAAGATAGAGTTTGGGATAAACACAGACATTGCCTACCATACTGAGATTTTGAGATAAACATAGATTGCACTCAATGTGGCTATTTCTGATCTTGTCAGAAAAATGTGTTCTAGTCTATGCATTGTCTAAACATGAATTCACTTTTTCAATAATTTACATGAATTCACTTTTTCAATAATTTACATGAATTCAGTTTGGTCTTGGAGGTCAACGATTTACTCACTATGCATTTTCTAAACATGAATTCACTTTTTCAATAATTTTAGTTTCATGTATAAATGGAGGAATTTAAAAGAAAATAATAAAATAAAGGAAGTTAAAAGAAAATAATAAAATAAAGAGAATTATATAAAATTAATAAAATAGAGAGAGTTAGAGGGAAATAATAAAATAAAGGGAGCTAGAGGAAAAACAAAATAAGGGCTTGAAAGAAAATGAAGTCAAAGGAGCTTAGCTCAAGTGGTATGGTTCACGATTTTTGTCTCAAGTAGCATGGGTTCAAGTCTCCAAAGACATGTTTGTCATTATGGAATTTTTGAAATATTGGTTCCACCAGGTGGAATAGTGGCAACGAATTGTTATTTGTGTGACTAATTGAGCCTTGTTGTGAGTTTGATGTGTGTATATTTAGTTAGTTTGACTGAAAAGCTATTGGGATTGTGTTGATGGTGTTGGATCCACCAACATTCAAGGGATCTCCGACTAATTGAGCCTTGTTGTGAGTTTGATGTGTGTATATTTAGTTAGTTTGACTGAAAAGCTCTTGGGATTGTGTTGATGGTGTTGGATCCACCAAAATTCAAGGGATCTCCCCGATATGAAGTCCCAACTAGGCCTAACACCATTTGGTGTAGTTGTCCCATCCGGAATAAACGATCAGTTACCATATTCTTAAATATTTTCCTTGCCTTTTACTTTTAGCAAGAGAGAGGGATGTAGATGTACTTAGGAAAATAAATGGGATGTTCCTAGTGAATGTCCAATTGTAGGTAAGTCAAGGTTCTTCTACTGTGGGGAGCGGGGGAGAGAAACGTGAGCCTCTAAGAGAGAGGTAATAGTACCACCTAAGAAGAGACACACATAAACCGAAGGGTCATTCTAACATCCAACAGAATATTTTACAAGGGATGTGATGGTCGTTACAACCAAAAATTCAGAAAGCTCTACCTAATATGCCGTGTAATATTCCATGAGGATGGGACAAAAATGAAAAACTATTAGAACACATTCTCGTGAGCTACACCAAAATAATCAAAATAGTCTAACTATCTTAGTATGGGAGCAAAGATGAAATAAAAGATCCATAGAATAACCTTAAAAAGAATTCATATTCCATGCATGAAGAACATGATGACTTTGGACGGCTTATGTTATAGTTGTTGTTAGTAAAAGCTCCATCCAAAATGTACAATGAACATCACTAGCTCCAAGAGTGGAGTGTTTGGAGCCACCTTGCTACAAAGAAATCATTTCTCTAACGCTGAGTTGGTAAAGCTGGGCAAGAAGAGACCTTTACTCATACAATGAGGGTGTATATATAACCAAGGGAGACCTTTTGACTACCCTCATGATTGTTTGAATTCCCATGACTTTTCAACTTACATGACTCCTTACATTCATGTCTGTCCTTTGGATTTCCGCTTTACAGTACATTTTGATTACAATACACATGGTATACAATAGTGATGTGGAATATTATCACTCATGACATGACCTGTAATGAAAATGCTGACATGGAAATGACAAGCCACTACTGCTGCTGAGAGCTGATTGTCTTCACAAAATAGCTATCCTTTTGTCCTCTACATGCCTTGGTGATAAGGAGTATTTGTTGATTTTTGAGTAGCTTGGGAGGTACTCGAAGCCCTAGGGTTCTAGGATTGGAGGGAAAAACATGACAAGAGTCACCTATGGGCTTTAAACCCAAGCATGGTGTTTTTCACCAATTGTGTTTTGGGACATTTCCATGGAGAAATTTGGACATGCGATGGCATGAGATGGTATAGGGTGGAAAGGAGAATCAAATGCTTCAAGAATCACCATATTATGACGTGTCCTTAGGGAGATATGAATTTTTGAATGGGGTTTGCACATGAGTGTCAAGGTTGACCTAAGGTTATTTTAGGCTTATGATAGTTGGAAAACCTATAAATATGAATTTCTAGGGCCCTTATTTATGGTATATATAGGAGGTGAGTGTGAGATCATTTATCCATCCATTTTGAAACACTTACACATTTGAGCAGCTCGTTGGAGGAAAGAAATTATCTATAATAGCCGCAACAAGGAGAGGCTAGGGAAACGAGGATTTTAGGACTATTTCTAGGGTTTCCTCAAGTGAATGAAGTATTGTAGAAGGCCAAGGCGAAGAGCTGGAAGGTTGAGACTGTTGTAGATTCTTGCGGGTTTGTTTGAGGTTCAAAATGAGGTAAGAGGAGGTTGTTTAGGGTTGGTAGGGAGCCGTGGAAATCTTACGTAGGTCATAGGAATAGCCTCTTCAAAATAGACCAATATGGGGGTGTTAACCACTTCCACTTGCCCAGAACAACAACCCATGAGGAGGACATATCACCTTTCTCAGGCCACGAGAAATAAGAAGTTGTTAAATTTTTTTATGAAGGGTTGTTGTAGCATGAAATTTCTTAACCGGGGACAACAATAAAAAAATATTGCAGCAATGTTGAATGTGTGTTGGGTCCATGTTTTTGGATCAAATTGGATAATTTTTTTGGGAAGCCTCTGGGAGCCAATTTGGAGGCTTTATTCAGTGACCGTAAGCCTTCATCAATGTCAATATTGCAATGTATTATTGGGTTCTATTGACCTGGTGGAGGGAATTTTTTTGGCTACCAAAATTAGCCCTAGATGAGCTATCTTGAAGTGATGAAGAGGATTTGAAGTTTGGGTGAATATTGGTGCCAAAGTGTAGTACCTTGATGGACTAAGGTGACTGCTATCCTAAAATATTGGAGCTCGAGTATTATCCAACCTAGAGAGAAGATTGGATCAGCATGTGTACATGAAGTTGAAGTGACTTGCAACAGTGTTATGTGACAACCCTCTTGGAGTATCGTTGTGTTGTACTTTGAAGGAATAAGGGGCATATAGTAAGTAGTATGGAAGTGAAGGGTCGATAGGAGGAGATACGACATAGAAGCTGCAGTTAATATTATCATGGTATCTTGTATACCATAGACTATTGTATTATTTAGACTTGGTTTAAAATAACGAAGATTGGGTTGTACATTATTGTACAATTTTGTTAAAAAATTTGTATACTTGAGCATATCTGATTTAATGCTTTAAATGTTCCACTATGCAAAGTAGTTTTGGTTGATATTCTTGGTTTGGTAGCATTAGTGATTTTAGGACTATAATCTAGACCCAAGATCGTGGAAATTCAACATGGTATCAGAGCATGTCTAAGCTACTTTGGAAGTAAATGAATCAAACTTGTGTGAAATGAAGTATAATGTGAGAGGGATTTGGTCACATTGTATTTTCCAATGTCAAAATTGCAGGTCAGTCTCTTGTATGAGGATAGGTTGGAGGCGTTGTCCCACTATATTCCTTGCAATAAAAGGATCAGTTTGGTCTTGCAGGTCAACAAGATTTTGGATTTTTCTGAGACAACCATAAAGAAGAAAATGAACCCTAAGGATCTTGAAATATATGAGTACTTGGATATGAAGGCAATATTGATCATCCTAGATGGCGTGAATGATTCCCTTATACCTCATTTTTTTGGGAATAAAACCAAACATGAGATGTGGATGGATCTTCATAATTGTTTCCAGAATAAGAATGAGAATTGGGTACTAGTATTGGAGGATGCATTCAAGAACACCGATATGATAAAGTGCGAAGGAGTGACTTCATATCTCACAAGGTTGTCATAGGTCAGAGATGATATTGCTATCGTCAGTGTGAAAATTTCAGATGGAGAGATGGTGAGGATTTACTTGAAAGGGTTCACCAAGGAATGGAAACCTTTCAACAAAGGAATCATTTCTAGAAAGAAATTTCCAGACTGGAATAGATGATGGGATGAATTTATTTAGGAAGAGTTGTGACATGAGGATATTCATCCATTAAAGAGGGCAGATGAGGATGTGGAATTTACAATGCGAATGAAGGGTAGGTAAAAGAAGGACTTGAGTAAATTCAATTGTTTCAACTGTGGTGATATGGATAATTTTTCATCGAGATGTCTAATGAAGAAGAAGAGAAATGATGAGAAGAGGAAAGGAAAGCACATTTTAAGTGTTTCCACTTTAACTGAGACATCTTATCTCACCAAGAGATTGGATGCAAAGTACATTTCTATGATCTCCCATTTCTCATAGGGTACTGTCAATGAGGATGGATGGTATGTGGATGATGGTGCGATGAAGAATATGACAAGGTAAGAGGAGGTTTTTGAGACTCTATATAAATGGGACTCGAAGTTGCACATGGTGTTGGGTGACAAGAGTCATTTGGAGATCCGCGGATCAGGAGTTCTACCATTCAGGATGGAAAGAGGATGAGTTATTTGGGTCCAGGATGTACTGTTTATACCAAAACTCATATATATCATGATTTATGTCTCTACGATTGAGAATAAGGGTTTTGAGCTCTTGTTCCAGGATGGGATTGCAAGACTCATGCCTATAGCCTTTCTCTCTATTGTTATCATAGTTTGTAATTAGAGATCATGGTCTATATAAGATGATGGGAAAACCTATAGATCATGAGAAGTAGGTGGAGTAGGTGTAGGTTCCAGAGAAGCAAGTGTAGCAGCAAAGCCTACAGAGTATGTATCGGGTATAGGTTCCCAAGAAGAAGGTCCAGCTTTTAGAGACTCAAAAGGGGTCAAGTTCTAGGGAGATCTTACAATTTCACAAGGATAATTTGTAGCCTAGGAAGAGCATGTGGTAATCGGGGAACAAGGGTGCTTCCACATCTACCAAGAAGGAATCATGGTGGTACTGGAAAGAGATACAAGAGAAGAAGAAGAATAAGGGTACTTCTAGTAGTTACACTGAAACTTTCCAGAGAGGTGTAGTTTATATAACAAGAAATATATGATTATGAGTGCCAAGAGTTCGGTGAGTGTTGCGAGTATTGATGAGGATGATGAGTTACATTCTAGTATTATAAATACCTCCCTTGATAAGAAGGAGTGTTTATTTTTGCGTACCTAGGGATGTACATGAAGCCCCAGGGTTCAACGATTGGAGGGAAAAGTACCACAAGAATCACTTGTGAACCTACAACCCAAGTATGGGGTTTTTCACCAAATTTGTTTCAGGTAATTTCCATGGAGAAATTTGTAAATGTGATGGAATGAGATGATAGAGAGTGGAAAGGGGAATCTAACGTTTCGATAATCATCGAATTCAAAGTTGTCCTTAGTGACATATGAATTTTTTAATGGAGTTTTCACATGTGTGTCAAGGTTGGCCTAAGGTTATTTTAGGCTTGTGATAGTTGGAAAACCCCTAAAGATAACATTTTGGAGCTGAATATTTATGGTATATATAGGTGGTGAGTGTAAGATCATTTCTTCATCCATTGTGCAACACTTACAAAAGTGGGCAACTCGTTGGATGCAAGGAATTATATGTGATAATTGCAACAAGGAGAGGCTAGGGAAGTGAGGAGTTCAGGACTATTTGTAGGGATTTTTTAGGTGACCGAAGTGTTGTAGAAGTTCAAGGAGAAGAGCTAGGAGGTCGAGACTATTGTAGATGCTTGAGAGTTTGTTTGAGGGTTAAACAAAGGTAAGAGGAGGTTGTTTTGGAGGGTTTTTAGGGAGCCACAACAAACTAAGGTAGGTCACAGGCCTAGCCTCTTAAAAATAGGCCAGCATGGGGGTGCTAAGGGTTTCCACTTGCCCAAGACAACTGCCCACGAGGATGTCATATCACCTTGCGTAGGATGCAACAAAGAGGAGGTTTTTAGATTGGCTTATGAAGGGTTGTTGCAACATGCACTTGCCCTAACTAGGGAAAATAATACAATAGTATTGCAGCAGCATTGGATGTGTGTTAGATCCGTGTTTTTGGGTCACTTTGGATCATTTTTTTGGGTAGCTTGTGGGAGACAATTTGGAGGCTTGATTGGGTGATTGTAAGCCTTAATGGATGTAGATATTGTAGTGTAGTACTGGATGTTATTGACTTGGTGGAGGGAAATGTGTTGGCTATCCAAAGTAGCCCTAGATGAGTTATCTTGAAGTGATGAAGAGGAGTTTAAGGTTGGGATAATATTGGTGCTGAAGTGTAGTACCTTGATGGACTAAGTTGACTAATACCCTAGTAGATTGGAGCTCGAGCAATGGACAACATAGAGAGAAAATTGGATCAACTCGTGTTAATGCACCAAGAGTGACTTGCAACAGTGTTAGGTGGCAGCTCTCTTGGAGTATCAATGTGTTTTCCTTTCAAGGACTAGGGGAATATAGTGAGTAGTATGGAAGCGAAGTACCAGTAAGACGAGGTTATACATAGAAGTTGTAGCGAAGTTTCTCATTGTATATTGTATACCATAGAATTTTGTATTATTCAGATTTGGTTTAATATAATTAATATTTGGTTCTACATTATTGCACAATTTTGTTAAAAGTTGTGTATACCTGTGCATATGTGATTTGCTGCTTTATATATTATGCTGTGAAAAGTAGTTCTGGTTGATATTCTTGGTTTGGTAATGTTAGTTACTTTATGACTCTAACCTAGACCTAAGATAGTGGAAATTTAATAGTCTTCAATGATCTCAAGTCTTGGATAGTGATCACAAACTAGTGTCCTTTCGCTTTCTCTTGATCAATCATCTTCTGAGTTCAACTACAAGATTGTATTTGAGTGTTCTTCCCTCCTTATTATCTTCCTTCATCATCTCACCATGACATGCTAGCGTACTTGTCAACGATTTACTCACTATGCATTTTCTAAACATGAATTCACTTTTTCAATAATTTTAGTTTCATGTATAAATGGAGGAATTTAAAAGAAAATAATAAAATAAAGGAAGTTAAAAGAAAATAATAAAATAAAGAGAATTATATAAAATTAATAAAATAGAGAGAGTTAGAGGGAAATAATAAAATAAAGGGAGCTAGAGGAAAAACAAAATAAGGGCTTGAAAGAAAATGAAGTCAAAGGAGCTTAGCTCAAGTGGTATGGTTCACGATTTTTGTCTCAAGTAGCATGGGTTCAAGTCTCCAAAGACATGTTTGTCATTATGGAATTTTTGAAATATTGGTTCCACCAGGTGGAATAGTGGCAACGAATTGTTATTTGTGTGACTAATTGAGCCTTGTTGTGAGTTTGATGTGTGTATATTTAGTTAGTTTGACTGAAAAGCTATTGGGATTGTGTTGATGGTGTTGGATCCACCAACATTCAAGGGATCTCCGACTAATTGAGCCTTGTTGTGAGTTTGATGTGTGTATATTTAGTTAGTTTGACTGAAAAGCTATTGGGATTGTGTTGATGGTGTTGGATCCACCAACATTCAAGGGATCTCCCTGATATGAAGTCCCAACTAGGCCTCACACCATTTGGTGTAGTTGTCCCATCCGGAATAAATGATCAGTTACCATAATCTTAAATATTTTCCTTGCCTTTCACTTTCAACAAGAGAGAGGGATGTAGATGTACTTAGGAAAATAAATGGGATGTTCCTAGTCAATTTCCAATTGCAGGTAAGTCAAGGTACTTATACTATGGGGAGCGGGGGAGAGAAACGTGAGCCTCTAAGAGAGAGGTAATAGTACCACCTAGGAAGAGACACACATAAATCGAAGGGTCATTCTAACATCCAACGGAATATTTTACAAGGGATGTGATGGTCGTTACAACCAAAAATTGAGAAAGATCTACCTAATATCCTGTGTAATATTCCATGAGGATGGGACAAAAAATAACAACTATTAGAACACATTCTCAGTAGCTAAGCACTAAAATAATCAAAATAGTTCAACTATCTTAGCACATGTGAAAGCAAACATGAAATAAAAACATCCATAGAATAACCTTAAAAGAATTCATATTCCATGCATGAAGAACATGATGACTTTGGACGGCTTATGTTATTAGGTAAAAGCTCCAAGACACATGTACAATGAACATCACTAGCTCCAAGAGTGGAGTGTTGGAGCCACTCCTTGCTACAAAAAAGAACTAGCTTCTCTCTCTAACGCTTTGTTGGTGAAGCCAAGGTGAAGAGACCTTTACTCATACAATGAGGGTGTATATATAACCAAGGGAGACCTTTTGACTACCCTCATGATTGTTTGAATTCCCATGACTTTTCAACTTACATGACTCCTTACATTCATGTCTGTCCTTTGGATTTCCGCTTTACAGTACATTTTGATTACAATACACATGGTATACAATAGTGATGTGGAATATTATCACTCATGACATGACCTGTAATGAAAATGCTGACATGGAAATGACAAGCCACTACTGCTGCTGAGAGCTGATTGTCTTCACAAAATAGCTATCCTTTTGTCCTCTACATGCCTTGGTGATAAGGAAAAACATGACAAGAGTCACCTATGGGCTTTAAACCCAAGCATGGTGTTTTTCACCAATTGTGTTTTGGGACATTTCCATGGAGAAATTTGGACATGCGATGGCATGAAATGGTATAGGGCGGAAAGGAGAATCAAATGCTTCAAGAATCACCATATTATGAGGTGTCCTTAGTGAGATATGAATTTTTGAATGGGGTTTGCACATGAGTGTCAAGGTCGACCTAAGGTTATTTTAGGCTTATGATAGTTGGAAAACCTATAAATATGAATTTCTAGGGCCCTTATTTATGGTATATATAGGAGGTGAGTGTGAGATCATTTATCCATCCATTGTGAAACACTTACACATTTGAGCAGCTTGTTGGAGGAAAGGAATTTTCTATAATAGCCGCAACAAGGAGAGGCTAGGGAAACGAGGATTTTAGGACTATTTCTAGGGTTTCCTCAAGTGATTGAAGTATTGTAGAAGGCCAAGGAGAAGAGCTGGAAGGTTAAGACTGTTGTAGAAGCTTGTGGGTTTGTTTGAGGTTCAAAATGAGGTAAGAGGAGGTTGTTTTGGGTTGGTAGGGAGCCGTGGAAATCTTAGGTAGGTCGTAGGAATAGCCTCTTAAAAATAGGACAATATGGGGGTGTTAACCACTTCCACTTGCCCAGAACAACAACCCATGAGGAGGAAATATCACCTTTCTCAGGCCATGAGAAATAAGAGGTTGTTAAATTTTTTTATGAAGGGTTGTTGTAGCATGAAATTTCCTAACCGGGGACAACAATAAAAAAATATTGCAGCAACGTTGAATGTGTGTTGGGTCCATGTTTTTGGATCAAATTGGATCATTTTTTTGGGAAGCCTCTGGGAGCCAATTTGGAGGCTTTATTCAGTGACCGTAAGCCTTCATCAATGTCAATATTGCAATGTATTATTGGGTTCTATTGACCTGGTGGAGGGAATTTTTTTGGCTACCGAAATTAGCCCTAGATGAGCTATCTTGAAGTGATGAAGAGGATTTGAAGTTTGGGTGAATATTGGTGCCAAAGTGTAGTACCTTGATGGACTAAGGTGACTGCTATCCTAAAATATTGGAGCTTGAGTATTATCCAACCTAGACAGAACATTGGATCAGCATGTGTACATGAAGTTGAAGTGACTTGCAACAGTGTTATGTGACAACCCTCTTGGAGTATCGGTGTGTTTTACTTTGAAGGAATAAGGGGCATATAGTAAGTAGTATGGAAGCGAAGGGTCGATAGGAGGAGATACGACATAGAAGATGCAGTTAATATTATCATGGTATCTTGTATACCATAGACTATTGTATTATTTAGACTTGGTTTAAAATAACGAAGATTCGGTTGTACATTATTGTACAATTTTGTTAAAAAATTTGTATACTTGAGCATATCTGATTTAATGCTTTAAATTTTCCACTATGCAAAGTTGTTTTGGTTGATATTCTTGGTTTGGTAGCATTAGTGATTTTAGGACTATAGTCTAGACCCAAGATCGTGGAAATTCAACATGGTATCAGAGCATGTCTAAGCTACTTTGGAAGTAAATGAATCAAAGTTGTGTGAAACGAAGTATAGTGTGAGAGGGAGTTGGTCACATTGTAGTTTCCAATGTCAAAATTGCAGGTCAGTCTCTTGTATGAGGATAGGTTGGAGGCGTTGTCCCACTATATTCCTTGGAAGAAAAGGATCAGTTTGGTCTTGCAGGTCAACAAGATTTTGGATTTTTCTGAGACAACCATAAAGAAGAAAATCAACCCTAAGGATCTCGAAATATATGAGTACTTGGATATGAAGGCAATATTGATCATCCTAGATGGCGTGAATGATTCCCTTATACCTCATTTTTTTTGGAATAAAACCAAACATGAGATGTGGATGGATCTTCATAATTTTTTCCAGAATAAGAATGAGAATTGGGTACTAGTATTGGAGGATGCATTCAAGAACACCGATATGATAAAGTGCGAAGGAGTGACTTCATATCTCACAAGGTTGTCATAGGTCAGAGATGATATTACTGTCGTCGGTGTGAAAATTTCAGATGGAGAGATGGTGAGGATTTACTTGAAAGGGTTCACCAAGGAATGGAAACCTTTCAACAAAGGAATCATTTCTAGAAAGAAATTTCCAGACTGGAATAGATGATGGGATGAATTTATTTAGGAAGAGTTGCGACATGAGGATATTCATCCATTAAAGAGGGCAGATGAGGATGTGGAATTTACAATGTGAATGAAGGGTAGGTAAAAGAAGGACTTGAGTAAATTCAAGTGTTTCAACTGTGGTGATATGGATAATTTTTCATCGAGATGTCTAATGAAGAAGAAGAGAAATGATGAGAAGAGGAAAGGAAAGCACATTTCAAGTGTTTCCACTTTAGCTGAGACATCTTATCTCACCAAGATATTGGATGCGAAGTACATTTCTATCATCTCGTATTTCTCATAGGGTACTGTCAATGAGGATGGATGGTATGTGGATGATGGTGCGATGAAGAATATGACAAGGTAAGAGGAGGTTTTTGAGACTCTATATAAATGGGTCTTGAAGTTGCACATGGTGTTGGGTGACAAGAGTCATTTGGAGATCCGCGGATCAGGAGTTCTACCATTCAGGATGGAAAGAGGATGAGTTATTTGGGTCCAGGATGTACTGTTTGTACCAAAAATCATATATATCATGATTTATGTCTCGACGATCGAGAATAAGGGTTTTGAGCTCTTGTTCCAGGATGGGATTTCAAGACTCATGCCTATAGCCTTTAGATCTATTGTTATCGTGGTTTGCAGTTAGAGAGCATGGTCTATATAAGATGATGGGAAAACCTATAGATCATGAGAAGTAGGTGGAGTAGGTGTAGGTTCCAAAGAAGCAAGTGCAGGTGCAGGCTTCACAGGAGTAGGTAGAGGTTCCCGAGAAGAAGGTCCAGGTTTTAGAGACTCAGAAGGGGTAAAGTTCTAGCGATATCTTACAAGTTCACAGGGATATTTTGTAGCCCAGGAAGAGCGTGTGGTAAGTGGCGAGTAAGGGTGCTTCCACATCTACCAAGAAGGAATCATGGAGGGACTGGAAAGTGATACAAGAGAAGAAGAAGAGGAAGAAGAAGAAGGGCACTTCTAGTAGTTACACTGAAACTTTCAAGAGAGATGTAGTTCATAGAACAAGAAATATACAATTGTGAGTGTCAAGAGTTCGGTGAGTGTTGCGATTATTGATGAGAATGATGAGTTACTTCCTAGTATTATAAATACCTCCCTCGCTAAGAAGGAGTGTTTATTTTTGTGTATCTATGGATGTACACCAAGCCCTAGGGTTCGACGATTGGAGGTAGAAAATCCACAAGAATCATTTGTGGGCCTGGAGCCCAAGTATGGGGTTTTTCACCAAATTTGTTTTGGGGAATTTCCATGGAGAACTTTGTAAATGTGATGGAATGAGATGATAGAGAGCAGAAAGGAGAATCCAACGTTTTGATAATGATCGAATTCAAAGTTGTCTTTATTGACATATGAATTTTTGAATGGAGTTTTCACATGTGTGTCAAGGTTGGCCTAAGGTTATTTTAGGCTTGTGATAGTTGGAAAACCCCTAAAGATAACATTTTGGAGCTGAATATTTATGGTATATATAGGCGGTGAGTGTAAGATCATTTCTCCATCCATTGTGCAACACTTACAAAAGTGGGCAACTCATTGGATGCAAGGAATTATATGTGATAATTGCAACAAGGAGAGGCTAGGGAAGTGAGGAGTTTAGGACTATTTGTAGGGATTTTTTAGGTGACCGAAGTGTTTTAGAAGTTCAAGGAGAAGAGCTAGGAGGTTGAGACTATTGTAGATGCTTGAGAGTTTGTTTAAGGGTTAAACAAAGGTAAGAGGAGGTTGTTTTGGAAGGTTTTTAGGGAGCCACAACAAACTAAGGTAGGTCACAGGCCTAGCCTCTTAAAAATAGGCCAGCATGGGGGTGCTAAGGGTTTCCACTTTCCCAAGACAACTGCCCACGAGGATGTCATATCACCTTGCGTAGTATGCAACAAAGAGGAGGTTTTTAGATTGGCTTATGAAGGGTTGTTGCAACATGCACTTGCCCTAACTAGGGACAACAATACAATAGTATTGCAGCAGCATTGCATGTGTGTTAGATCCATGTTTTTGGGTCACGTTGGATCATTTTTTTGGGCATCTTGTGGGAGCCAATTTGGAGGCTTGATTGGGTGATTGTAAGCCTTAATCGATGTAGATATTGTAGTGTAGTACTGGGTTTATTGACTTGGTGGAGGGCAATGTGTTGGCTATCCAAAGTAGCCCTAGATGAGCTATCTTGAAGTGATGAAGAGGAGTTTAAGGTTGGGATAATATTGGTTCTGAAGTGTAGTACCTTGATGGACTAAGTTGACTAATACCCTAGTAGATTGGAGCTCGAGAAATGGACAACCTAGAGAGAAAATTGGATCAACTCGTGCTAATGCACCAAGAGTGACTTGCAACAGTGTTAGGTGGCAGCTCTCTTGGAGTATTAATGTGTTTTCTTTTCAAGGACTAGGGGAATCTAGTGAGTAGTACGAAAGCGAAGTACCAGTAAGACGAGGTTCTACATAGAAGTTGTAGCGAAGTTTCTCATTGTATATTGTATACCATAGACTTTTGTATTATTCAGATTTGGTTTAATATAATTAATATTTGGTTCTACATTATTGCACAATTTTGTTAAAAGTTGTGTATACCTGTGCATATGTGATTTGCTGCTTTATATATTATGCTGTGAAAAGTAGTTCTGGTTGAGATTCTTGGTTTGGTAATGTTAGTTATTTTATGACTCTAACCTAGACCTAAGATAGTGGAAATTTAATAGTCTTCAATGATATCAAGTCTTGGATAGTGATCACAAACTAGTGTCCTTTCGCTTTCTCTTGATCAATCATCTTCTGAGTTCAACTACAAGATTGTCTTTTAGTGTTCTTCCCTCCTTATTATCTTCCTTTGTCATCTCACCATGACATGCTAGTGTACTTGTTTGTGAAATTCACTTATGACAAGATGAGATCAATCTAAAAACCACTAACCTAAGATGATGAATTTTGATCCATGAACTCAGCCTATAACAAGTGACATGATGGACAAGCAAGCTTAGTGATTGTGTAGCTACATATTTTAGGAAAGAAATGTGAGGCCTTAAGCCTTGACACTGTGCATAGTGTAGTTCAAGCTCGACTTGAGGACATCACTGCGTTGTCTCTGGAGCTAGTGGGACAGGCTGCAGGGGCGGTCACTAGGAGAACTTAATGAGTAGTTCTGGGTGTTAAGAAAGGCTTTGGTGACTCCATAGTGTGAATTTATATGGCTCATGAAAATATGTTGAAGCTTGAGTTTGTGAAGTACGTAGACCAAGTTGGGTTGGAGGGCATGACTACACAATTCTATAGGTCAAGGTCAAGGATTGGTCAAAACAATTGCACAATGGAGCAGTCCTAGGAGGCAGGTACTCCTCACTATGAAATTCCAAGAATGAAGGTTACAACTTGAGAGATGAGACTACACAGTGTGCAGCTCAAGGGAGGCCGAGTGAAGCTAAGTTTCTTGGTCAGGAAGTTCTTTCAAAAAATGAATGTGTGGGACTCGTGAGATTGGTGTGAATAGTGATGAAATTTGACTGTTATCACACACTTAGCATATTTTGATGAATAAAATAGCATAGATCATCCATGGAATACAAGCAAAGCATTTTCCTTTGTGTCACATATTTACAACTAGTTACAACAAGTGCGACAACAAAGATACACTTTACGAGGACCGCGACGACACTTGTGCAACGATGCTCCAAAATTTAGGAATGAGTGTGACAGAGACGTACAAGGTTAGAACAACTCATTTTCACAAAGATGACCTATTGGAACCACTATAGCAAGATCATACATACAATACGACAACCAACATGCCAAAGAAGATACTTTTCTTATCTTGCGAAAGGGATCACAACACTTTAAGAAAATCAATAAAATGAACCTCAAAGTTTGAAAAATAATAAATAAGACCAAGGGAAGCTCTGAAATTTTGTATAAGAAAAACGTTTAGAGCAGGGATACAAAACTTGGTGAGACACTGGTTAAATTCCAACTTCTCTATCTCAGTTCACTTCTTTTGTTTAGGGCCTTAGTTCTTCACTGAGTATTGATTCATCATGTAGATAATTTTTTTTTCCCACATACCCTGTGAATAAACTAAGTCCCCATCATTAAAATTCAGTTTCACTCATGTAATATTCCTTTTCAGGAATTACTGGACTATGGTCAGTGAAAATGCCGTATTCAGAAAATTACGCTATGGAAACATGAAACAGGACTTGGATCCTCTTTTATATGTTGTATGGATCTCACATACAAAAATAAATCAGAAAAAAATCACCCTAGCTACATTAAAAAAATCTCCCCAGCTCAATATAGCTTAAAAACAACCTAATCCCGTGACTTTCAACAACAGAATTTCTGAATACTGCAATAGCGTAATTCATATGAGGGTTTCTATAGAAAATAGTGAATAAATATAGATATAGATATTATATTAATCATAGAGCCAAGAAATGGAGGTTTAACCTCTTTTATACAAGAAATAAGACAACCCGGCAAGGGTTTCCGGCACTACACAAGTATAAAATGCAGTACTGCGGAAAATCACGCAGTGTACCGCAAATATGTATTTGATATGACTGGATATAAAATAAAATAGTTTTTTAATACATAAAATGGACAAAGTCCCTCCTTATTAGAATTTTCAGAGAGAAATAAATACCTTCTCCTCAAGTACTAACACAAAATCAAGGGATTCAACCCTGCCAGTACTTCACCTATAGAAAATAAGTAGTTTCAGGAATAGAATGCACTGTTGATGTTGGTGACTACTTGACCCTAAGTCAGATGGTGGAAATATAGCTCAGAACCTTCTCCTTTGATACCTTAAACAAGTTGATCCAAGGAAGAGGATGGAATTCCCGCATGAGAATCCCCTGCACTAAACAGTGCTGCAACCACAGCTAAACAACTAAAGCATGAAAGTAGTCAAAAGACCAAACATAGATGAATACCAAATACCTCCCTTGTTGCTATCCCCTTCTTCTTATCCTTGGTGAGCCTCCTCACCCCTGACCCAACTCATTAATGAGGTGACTTCCTTGAAATGATTCATCCTTCAAAACTGCGCTGTCCTTACTGGTTTCCCTCCTCTTATAGTAGCATTGTTAACTTGGTCAACTAGATCTAGTTCATCTAAATTTCCCCCTTTCACACCAAGGTGGCTTGATTTTCCCTCCTATTCTGATCCCCTTTCACATTGGGATTGTTTTATTGCTATTGAAGGGATTTAAGGGTTCTCCCCACCCATTTTATTCTTCTAGTTGCAAAATGGAGCAATTATAATATTCCAACTAGGAATAGCTAATTGGGAATATTACAGTCCTCCCCACTCAAAAGTTGATTTTCCTCAAGCAATAATAAAGAAGGATGCTACAAGATCTTCTCTCCTTCCCAAGTGGCATCCTCATCTGGTAGATTCCTCCATCAAATCAGATATTCCTTGATAAATCTTCTTCTTAGCTACCTCTCCCTTGTGTCCAAGAGTGCTTCTGGTTGCAAAATTAGGTGGCCCTCATCATCAATGGGGGGAAGATCCATGTTGGAAACTACATTTCTCCCAATGGCCTTCTTGAGGCAAGAGACATGGACAATATTGTGGATCTTGCTCCCTTTAGGAAGATCCAGCTCATATTCTACCTTACCAACACAAATGATCACCTTGTATGGCCCATAGAAACGTGGTTTGAGCTTCTCAGCTCCATTCTCATTGAGTGTGGACTGTATTTAAGGTCAAAGAAGCAGATAGACTAAATCTCCCACCTTAAACTGTCTCTCTATCCAACCATGGTCTGTATATATCTTCTGTTGGTTTTAGGCACTAGCAATGTTGTCTTTGAGGGCTCTAAGTATGTCCTAATTCTCGTGATTCCATTCCTTTGCTCTTGGAGCCTTACTTGCCCCAAACATAACATCAGCAAATGAGAGTGCATCATACCCATACAAGGCTCGGAATGCAGTCATACTAATATACATATTGTGAGTGGTGTTGTAACAATACTCCCCCAAGTGGAGCCAACACAGCCAAGTCCTCTACTGCCCTGCAAAATAGTTTCTCAAGTACCCTTCCAGCCACCTGTCCACTATTTCGGTCTATCCATCGGTTTGTGGGTGATAGCTAGTGCTTGGTTTCAAATCAGTCCCCACTAACCGGAAAAGTTCTTGCCAAAATTCACCCATGAAACGGCTATCCCGATCACTCACTATGGTCCTTGGGAGACCATGGATTCTAATTACATCTCTGAAGAAGATCTTAGCCACCTGTGAAGTAGTATAATGTGAAAAAATAGCAAGGAAATGAGACTAATTTGTTAGTCTATCAACAACTACAAAGATACAATCCTTAACCTATACTGTTGGTAGGCCGGTGATGAAGTCCATGGAGATGCTTTCCCACTTCCTATCCAGAAAAGGTAGCGGTTGCAATAACCCAGCAGGGTGGGTGTGTTCTCCCTTGTTTTGCTGACAAATTGTGCACTCCTTGACATGTTGGAGCACATGCTATATGAGACCATTCCACGAGAATCTCTCTCTGATGGCCCTATAAGTCTCTGTGAAGCCTTGATGCCCTGCAAGTGGGGAATCATGTGATGCTAGTAAGATCTTCTCTTTGAGTTTGGAATCCTTAGCCAAGAATATCTTGTCCCAGTAATAGATGATCTCATCCATCACCCTATACCTCTCATCTGATACCATTCCATCAAGTATCTCACATGAAAATTTATCTTTGGAATACTCAAATAAAATTTGAGCCTTCCAATCTGCATCCATACCCCTCAAGGACATCGTCTTAGGTCCTCTGGATAGAGCATCAACCACCACATTGCTCTTCCCCTTGAAATATTCTATGTCAAAGTCATATGCTTGGAATTTTCTCACCCACTTCTGTTGTATTTCTTGGATTTTCTTCTGTTCAAGGAAGAATCTAAGACTATTATGATCAATATTCACCTTGAACTTATTCCCCACCAAGTACTATCGGAACTTGGCTAATGTATGCATGATAGCCAAAATTTATTTATCATAGATGGGGTATCAGCTTTCATGAGGAATAATATTCCCAATTTCAAAGGCTATATGATGCCCTCCTTGCATCAAGACTGCTCCAATTCCTTCACCTGATGCATCACATTCTAAAACAAAAGGTTGAGAAAAATCAGGCGAAACCAATGCAGGACAGCTACTCATTACCTCTTTGAGCTTATCAAAAGCCCTCTGCACTGTAGGTGTCCTATGGAAAGCTCCCTTCTTGTTCAAGTCTGTGAGTGGTGCTGCTAGTTGTGAGAACCCTTTCACAAACTTCCGGTAATAAGTGTATATGCCCAAAAACCCCCGGAGTTCTGTGACATTCCTAGGCTCAGGCCAATCTCTGATAGCCTGGATCTTCTCCTTATTCACCCTTACTCCATCCAATCCTATGATGTGACCTAAATACAACATATCTGTGAGGCCAAATTCACATTTGGAGAGTTTGGCATAGAATTGCTGCTCCTTGAGAATATGTAAAACTATCTCAATATGTTGTACATGCTCCTCCCAAGTGTGGTTGTAGATAAGAATATCATCAAAGAAGACCAATAAAAACTTTCTCAAATGACCACAGAAGATGTGGTTCAGGCAAGATTGGAAATTTGTTGGGGCATTAGTCAATCCAAAGTGCATCACCAAAAATTCAAAATGTCCGTAGTGACATCTGAATGCTATCTTGGGAATATCCTGATCCCTCACCTTGATTTGATGAAACTCAGATCTCAAATAAATCTTGGAGAAGTATTTAGATCCCCTCAACTCATCCATTAGTTCCTTGATCCTAGGTATGGTGTACCCATTCTTCATGATCTTCTTGTTCAAGGCTCTATAATCAATGCACATCCTCAATGTGCCATCCTTCTTCTTTACCAAGACCACTGAAGAAGCAAAAGGACTAGTACTAGGCTTGATGTGTCATAGAGCTAGCGGCTATTGGATGGCCCTCTCAATATCATCCCTATAAGCCTTGGGGTTCCTATAAGGAGTGGTGATTACTTCTAGGATTCCTTTCTCCAACTCAATAGTGTGTTCAAACCCCCGGTCAGGAGGCCTTCCTGGTGGAATATCTCCAAATACTGTAGAATACCGATCCAAAAGAGACTGTACATCTGGATGCACTAGTGAATCCTTGCCCCCTACTTCAGATAGATGCAGCTCCACTACCCATTATATATCTCCTCTGCATAGATATGCTTCCATTATGTGTGCTGAAACAATCTGAGGGTGGTATGTGTTTATGCCCTTGATCTTCTGATGCTACCCACTCTTCCCTTTTGTCCATTCCATTTCCAAAGTTTTCCAATCAATGGTAACTCTGCCAAGAGTGATCAACCACTGGACTCTCAATATGATATTGGTGTCTAGAATATCAACCAAAAAGAATTGGTCTGTCAATGTGTAGTTCCCCATGGTAATGGATAGTGCCGGAACATACTTGGCACACTGCAGGGTCCTAACTCTTAGAACCAGGACATATTCCCTCAAACTCCTCCATGTGGATCCCTCTCGTCTATACTAGATGTGCATCAATGAAATTATGAGTTGCTCCACTATCTATCATCACATACATTCTTTGCCCCATAATAGTACCTCTTACCCTCAAGGTCAGATATTTTGGGACCCCTCTTAACGCTGCAATAGCTCCTCCTCTTGAAGAAATGTCTTCTATGGATGGTACAGTGCTGGCCTCCTCCCTTTACTTCGAGAAGGTCTCAACATAATGTGCCTCCCCTGAAACACATTCTTCCCTCAAATTATGAACAAGGATTGTCTACTTTGGCCCTGAAGAAGTCTCTTGCTGCAGTAATGCTCTTGCCCTAGGCAAGGTGTGTTGTAAGTCTCTATCTTTCTCCATAGCTTCAAGGAGAATGGTTGGTTTAGTGGATTTTACCAACCCCTGCATTGGTTCAGCCACCCCATCAACAAACATGCATACCTTCCTGCTCATATTGAGGTTGGATACCATCACTGAAAGCTGCAAATATTCGGCAATATAGTCTTCAAGATCTCCCTCCTGTTTGATTTTGGTTAACTTGACAAAATGCGCTTCTGGATCTCTTGGATCAAATATTTCTACTAGTATTTTGGTAAAGGCTGAGTATGAAGTGATATGATTATGCCCAAGTGTGGCTAATCCATGAAACCACCATTCATGAGCCTCCCCTTCTAAGTGCAGCGCAGCTATCTTGATGGCTTCTATTTCAGAAACCTTGTTGAGCTGAAAATAAGTGTCCAGATTCTCCACCCAAGCCTTGGCTATACAATTAGGTGTTACATCATATGTAGGTAAGTATAACCTTCCCATAATGTGTTTTAGGTCTGATCCCTGCATAAAAATACCCTTATTTTGATGAGAATTAACTCTCCTCCCATCCTTGATCCGGAAAAACTCCTAAAAGCTCAAGTGTTCTTTGAACTTTTGAGATTGGGATTCATAGTCCTCAAAATAATTACCCAGGGTTTTGTCCTTATCTTCCCCAGATAGGAATTAATGCATGGTAGAGTGTTGTGGTGTAGCTGAATGCTCCATGCCATATGAAGTGCAGGTGCTTGCCTCATGGAGAAAACCTATAGAATCCCCTTTATGCCTCATCTCCTTGAGGTCTCTTTCATTTTTATGCATGGTATGAAGTAGGAGTTTTGAAATCTATTCCTCCTCCATACTGTAGATATATTATCCCCACAATCTGAGCCAAGAGAAGAGCTTCAATACCACTGTAATATTCCTTTTCAGGAATTGTTGCACTATGGTCAGTGAAAATGATGTATTCGGAAAATTACGATAAGGAAACGTGAAACATGACTTTGATCCTCTTATATATGTTGTATGGACCTCACATACCAAATTTAATTAGAAAAAAATCATCCTAGCTACATTAAACAGATCTCCCCATCTCAATATAGCTTAAAAACACCCCAATCCCATAACTTTCAACAATAGAATTTATGACGATTGCAATAGAGAAATTCATATGAGGGTTTCTACAGAAAATAGTGAATAAATATATATCTGGATATTATATTAATAATAGATCCAAGAAATGGAGGTTTAACCTCTTTTATACAAGAAATAAGACAACCCGGCAAGGGTTTCCGGCACTACACAAGTATAAAAGGTAGTACTGCAGAAAATCATGCGGTATACTAAAACTCTGTATTCGATATGACTGAGTATAACATGAAATAGCTGATAAATACACAAAATGGCCAAAGACCCTCCCTATTAGACTTTCCAGAGAGAAATAGACACGTTCTCCTCAAGTACTAGCACAAAATCAAGGGATTCGACCCTGCCACTGCTTCACCTACAAAAAAGACACAGTTTCTAGAATAGGCTGCGATGTTGATCTTGGTGACTGCTTGAATCTAATTCAGACAGTGGAAATATAGCTCAGAAACTTCTCCTTTGATCCCTTAAACAAGCTGATCCAAGGAAGAGGATGGAATTCCCGCATGAGAATCCCTTGTACTAAATAGTGCTGTAACCACAGCTAAACAACTGAAGCATGCAAGTAGTAAAAATACCAAACATAGATGAATACTAAATACCTCCCTTGCTGTTATCCCCTTCTTCGTATCCTTAGTGATCCTCCTCACCCCTGACCACACTCATTAATGAGGTGACTTCCTTGAAAAGATTCCTCCTTCAAAACCGCGTTGTCCTTACTAGTTTCCCTCCTCTTGTAGCAACACTATTGACTTGGTCAACTGGATCTAGTTCATCTACATTTCCCCCTTTTACAGCTAGGTGGCTTTATTTTCCCTCCTATTTTGATCCCCTTTCACATTGGGATTGTTTTATTTCTATTCAATAGATTTAAGGGTTCTCCCTACCCATTTTATTCTTCTAGCTACAAAATGGAGCAATTATAATATTCCAACTAGCATTAGCTAATTTGGAACATTACAAATCAACAAATATTCATCTTTATCACACATTTTCAAGCAAGGGAGGGTAGTGAAGCTTGCGAGTTTAATATATTCAGAGTATAATCTTTTCATCTTTGGTTTTTCTCCCCTACTAGCAGGCGTGAACAATACCCTAAAAAAGTTACTTCAAGAACACAAACATTGCTCTGTTGTCAGCGAGCCTGAAAATACCCCGATGAGGTTTCTTTATTTACCTCTCTGTGTAGGAATCCTTTCTCTTCTTTCACCTTTTTTTTTTTTTTTTGAAAAAAGGACTGTGTATTGGCACTTACTCATTTTTTGTGAAAGAGGGATCTCAACTTATTGAGAGCACGAGATTTTGTTCCTTTATAGAAGTATATAGGCTCCCCTAATTTATTTTGGCTCATTTATATTTTCCCATTCTCCCTTTTTACTGATTGGATAAGATTGAAGACAAAAAAAAAAAATAACTGAATATGGGCACAAGGTTTTCCTAATAGACAAGAGTTCATGGTTTGCCCAAAACTCTCTGTACGATGGGATCATATTTTGCGTCGGAACATCATAGGCCAAAGTCATAACCAATACAAGAAATATGGAACACATGTTAACCAAATGTTGAAGTGTCACAAGGCTCCATGGATTTTTGCCACACATAATCTTAGAAACTAGCACATGGATGAGTACAACACTTATTCACATGATGAAAAAAATAAGAAAAAAGGAAAACGATGAGAAAAATAATAAAAAAACAAAAATAAAAATATGTATAAGTGTAGGGAACAACCCTTGATGTTCATTGAAAATAATTTTTGATATCTTGGCCATTGACAGGGATAGAGTCATCCCGTCAAGTGATTTAGAGCGATAGGTGTGTTGGCCAAGCTTCTCATGTACAATGAATGGTCCAATCCACAGGGATTGAAAAATAGTTTCCTTTCATTTGTATTCATGTGATTTATTACATTTCAAGACTATGTAACCCACACTAAATTTATTCTTCCCTGAATACTTCTTGTTGAACCACATCTTGATATGATTTTGATTAAGTAATATTTTTTATTTGGATTTCAGTCTTTCTTCTTGGACCTTATGAAAGGTTTCCATCCTATACGTTTCACTAACATACATGGATTTCCATAGGATCCTTGGGATATTTGGAGATCAAATATGTAGATTTTTATAGGGTGGATGGATTCTTTTATGTATAATAGGAAGTAAGGGGAGGTGTTCAGGGAAGGCTTAGGCGTGACTCGGTCAGCCCATAGAGCATTTACTAAAGCAGAGCTCAATTTTCTCTTCTCAGAGAATATGGTCCTATTAATGATGTGAATCAAGCTCTTATTCATGGATTCAACAAGACCATTCCCCTAAGGGTAGTAGTTATCATAATTCTTCAAAACTATTCTATTTTCCAATTGAAAGTCATAAATTGTTAACGATGAGAAATACGTTGAATTGTAAAAACAAGTGAAGTATGAACATGAAACCTAGAAATGATGGTCTGTCATAGGAAGTTTATTATCTCTTGATCATTCACTTGTTTGAGTGGAAATGCTTCTATCCACCGCATGAAGTAATCTGTAGCCATGGAAATGCATCGATGCTGCTTTGATGAATGTGGAAAGGTTTCACCAATAATATCCAAGCCCCACTATTGAAACGTTTCTTCCACTGTGATAGGTTGTAGTGGGGTGACTAACCTCTTGTTTTTTCTAGAACACTTCTGACAGACTAGAAATTTGCAGATCTAAGAATGAGGATCTTTAAATAGTGTGGGATAGTAGAAATTATCCCACGTGATTTTGTGCACCATTATGTTTCCCACAAAGTGTCCCCTGGCTGGTCCGTCATGGATATCACGTAATACCTTTTCTGAAGCACATTCATCCAAACACCTGAGAAATACTCCATTATGTTTATTTCTTAAAATCACCGCATGCATTAACTAGTAAGATAATGCTTTAATCCTTAATGTTGTCTTCTGTCATGCATAAAAATGGGAGGGAACGGTTCCGTGATCAAGGTATTGGTGCACGTCCACATACCAAGGGTTTGTGCTCGTAGTGGCGAGGCTAGCTCAATGGTGTACATCTTAATTAATTTCTCCCATATTCAAGGATATTCTTCCTCCTTTGTGTCCATTGCTTCTGCTGCTAGTCGAAAAAGACCATGGCCCTTCTTCATGTGAACTGGTTTGATTTCTAGATCAAATTCTCGCAAACCAGTCATCTAGTTCACTCACCTTTCACCCAACTCTTGTTGAACAAGCAGTGATATGACCCCTAGGTGTTGTACAAAGATAAAGCAATGATTCTTCAATAGATAGGACCAGAATTTATTAACCAAATTATAAAATACGTAAGCCTAATTTTCTATGGTAGGGTAGTTTAGCTTAGGTCCTTGTATACTTGCGCGTGTGAAAGAAATTGGCTGCTCATTGTTCAAGTCATGTTTATACATGAGTACAACTGCAAGAGATGTGTTAGAAGAAAAGGTGTAGAGAAAGAAATATTTGCTGAAATATGGGTTATATAACATGGGTGATTCTACAATAGCTTTTTTTATTCAGGAAAACACATCTTATTCCCTTTTAACCCATTTGTAAATAGCATAATTCTTCACCCTCTCCTAAATTGGTTTTACAATTTGAGCATAATCAGAGATAAACTTGTGAAGGAAGTTGATCTTCCCCAGGAAGGACTACATGTCCTTATTTCTCACTGGGAAAGGAATCTGCATGATTTTTATGATCCTCTCTAGGCCAACTTTAATCCATTTTTTAGCGATAATGTGGCGCAAGAGATTACCCTCGAACACTGCGAAGATGATTTTCTTGGGATTGAGGGATATCCCGTACTTACGACATTGCTCAAAATTTTTCTTTAAGTGGCATATGTGATCTGAAATCGACTTTGAAAAAAAGTTACATCATCAAGATAGACCGCTATGTACTACCCAATCAGTCCATGAAATGAGATTTCCATAGCTTGTTCAAAGGTTGCACCAACGCTAACCATCCAAAATGGAATTTTAATAAATGAAAATGTATCACACTTCGTTTCGAAGGTGGTCTTGAGTATTTCAGGTTCTAAGACCATAACATGGTTGTAGCCTGAATATACGTCGATAAGAGAAAAAATTTCATACCCCGACACTATTTGTAAAATTTGTTCCATGGACAACACGAGGTAATTTTCCTTCTTTGAGGCGCAATTGAGATTTCGAAAATCAACGCACAGAAAAATATCCTCAGACTTCTTTCTAACATGGATCAAATTTTACATCGAGGTAAAGTGTCACACTTGTATATGATATGAGCATCCAACACCTTCTTTAACACTTTCTAAATTATGGATTGAAGCATCAGATGTACTTTTCTCAGTTTCTGATGAAATGGCATAACCCCTTCTTTTATTGGTATCACATGTTGGATGATTAATGTGTCAGAAGTTTTTAGCTCATCATATGTTCATGGAAATACATCTCGGTACTACTTGAATAAGAGGGTAAAGTATTTTAGCTCTTGTGGTATACAACAAGTACTAAGATTAACATGTTTTGGATCTTTGTATGTTCCCAAATTAATATTTTCATGAAATGGTGTGGAAATATGGGTTTTGGAAATAAGAGGTCCCACGAAGTGATTGTATATGTCCTACAACTTCTCTAAAGATATCATACCCTTTGGGATGAGATTTCCTTTCGTTGAGTTAGCTACATCCTCGAATGTGTTTTCATGCTCATCATCATCAATCACTACATCTTTGAACACACTAGCATTCTCGAGGAAGCAGAGTATCTGTTGGTCATCATTAAAAACATGCAAGTTAGAGATATTATTGGGGAAAAATGGTTTATAAATAATTTCTATAGAAAACATTCCCCTCTATGGTGACAACCTAGTAATACCATTTTCTAATGCATTCAGAGCTGCGTTACACACTCTTTAAATGGAAATTATATTAAAAGATTGGAAATGTAAAATTAAATTCCATACCTCTTGTTGGTAACTCTTTAGATGAGGTGAAATAAAATTTATGGTGGCACGTACCCATCGCACCACAATTTATGAATCACCTAATTGTTTTAAGGATGCAGCCTTGAGTTAAATGAATCTTTGTAAGCCCAAGATGAGTGTCTCATACTCAACTATGTTTTTTATGCACCGAAATTCCAAGCAGCTTGAGATCAAGTGTTTTCTCTACAGTGGGTCTATTAAAACACAACCAATTCGAGAGCCTTCTTGTGTTTTAGAACCATCAAAGCATAAATTCTGTATGTTATTTATACAAGGATGATGAATTACACTATTACTAGTGCTAATACTACTACTACTTTTTGTATACATGTCATTTGCACCAATTGGACTATGAAGGAGCTCCAATTGTGTTTCTGGTGGGACTGAGGAGGACTGTGCAAGATAACACCTGAGTTGTGTCTCGAGGAAGCAATTTTGGAAAATAAGGTCTATGAAATCCATTGGTTCATTTTCTACATTCAAGGGAGTGATGTTGTGTTTCATGTATACTTCTGAATTCAATCTAATATGTTTGTTTATGCCCTTATATTTAAGCCATAAGTCTGATCAGTATGTGGAAAATTATCCTTGTAACTTAATTGACCAACCCCTACTTAACAAAAAAATTTATTCCTCCAGTATTTCCAAAATCATTATGTGTATGCATTAGTGAACTCACCCATTAGATGATAAGAAAATGATCACATATCTGATTTCACCAACCACGTGAAAAAATATCATGCCCTGATGAATAATATGTGCATCTGTTTTAACCCACATTGCATTGATTTTGTTTGCTATAGATGATGGAATTACATTAACTCATGCACCAGAATCAACCAAGAAACTATGTACATTGAAGTTGGGAATTTCAAATGTTAAGAGCAAAGGAGGCCAAAGGGTGTTCCCTTACGTTGTTAAAGTATGAAGTATTGTTCGAGGGAACCAGAAGACATACTCAATCCCTTACGTGAAGGGGAATTTTTACCTACAGTGGATTTCCGAAGTGCATGTAAGAGAATGTCTCATTAGTTCATGATATTTATTAACTCAAACAAAAAATGTTCCCAGAAAACTTCTTGACGTCTTCACACTATGAAACCAACTCCAAAAATAGAAGAAAATAGAGATCAACGTCTTAGAAATCAACCACTTCAAGTGGTAAACCTCCTTTACATTACATAAATGAACAATTCCTAGGTGATTCAAATGAAAAAACCTACTTCTCTATATAGGAGTCTACAAGGTCACAATATAATCCTTAACAAACTGATAATAATAATATAAGGGCCAATAATATAAATAGTGGGGTTTTATGGGGCACAATAATAACAATATGGGGACTACAAGAGTACAAAAATAACAATAAGGGGGCTACACTAAAACAATAAGGAAATACAATAGTAATATAGTGAACTAACATGCCCCTCTCCTTCAAAAAATTGTCGTCCTCAATGCTCGAGTAGATTTGGATGATTCTATATGAAATTATCATTCTCCCATGTGGAAACTTCAGTGGGCAAGTTCTTCCACTTGATAAGACTCTGAAATTGATTGATTTCGTAGTTGTCGATATTTTGTTTTCGTGACTGCTTTACGTTCAAATATAATTTTTCCTTCCTCATCAATTTTTTGGCAATATTGTTTGCACTGGAAGTTTGTCACCTATAACCTTCTTTAAGCGTGAAACATGGAAAAATGGGTGCACTCGAGAAGAAGTAGGAAGCTCTAATTTTTATGCCATAGTACCAATATTTTGAACACCTTGTAAGGACCATATTGCTTTGGCGTTAATTTATTAGCCTTGTTAGCTTTCTAAGTGACATTTTTTTGTATGGTTGTAGCCGTAAAAATACCCACTATCCTACAACAAAACTTCTTTCGCTGCGATGTTGATTTGCATGTTGTTTCAATCGATTTTGTGCCAAATTTAAGTTATCTTTTAAGAGTTGGAGAACTTGTTGTTGATGCCCGATGTGATCTTCCACTGCTTGAACCATATATTTTTCTCTTAAATATGATGTGATGGACAATGGTTGATATCCATAAAGTGCCATTAATGGGGTCATTTTTGCTGCAGTATGGAAGGAAGTTTTATACCACCATTCACCCAGGGGTAACCACTTGACTCATTGTGTTTGTTTATCAGATACAAAAAAATGAATATATTCTTCCCAAAATTTGTTCACTATATCAGCTTTCCCATCGAATTGAGGATGATAAGATGATCTATGGGCTAGTTGAGTACCCAAAAAAGAAAATAATTCCATCCAAGAATTTCCTGTGAAAATGGGATGTCTATTGCTTACAATAATCTTTGGGTTTCCATCTATCTTTTGAATTGTTTCCATAAATGTAGTAGGGATTGTACTTGCCTTAAATGGATGAGATAATGCACAAAAGTGTGCATACTTGGTAAGTCTATCAACTACCACCATGATGACAAAATATCCTTTAGACTTAGGTAAACCTATGATAAAATCCATTGAAACCTCCTCCCAATGTTGACTTGGAATGGGTAAAGGTTGTAGCAGGCCTAGGGCCTTAATTGTCTCAACTTTATTTTGTTGGAAAACCAAACATTCTGCCACAAAATTTTGAATATCAAATTTAAGGCCATCCAAAAAAAATTCTTTCTTCACCCTGTGGTAATTTTTTAAAAATTGTGAGTGTCCTGCAATGGGAGAGGTGTGCAATTCCAAAAGAATTTTTTGTTTTAGTTGGGAATTATTACAAATATATAAGCGGTATTTGTACCATAAGAAATCGTTTTTTCAACTAAATGTATCAGATTTACTGGGATATTTTTGCAACTTTTGAATGAGATTCCACACTTATTCGTCATTCTTCCATTCCTCCCTTGCATCAGTTATCCAATTTTTTTGGATAATAGAAATTGAAGAAAACAATGCTTCCACCTCCTAATCCTTTCTTAAGAGTGCATCTGCAACAATATTTATCTTCCCTTCTTCGTAGATGATTTCAAAGTCATAAACCAACATTTCTGTGACCCATTTTTGTTGCTTTTCTAAAGATACTCTATGTTCCAATAATTACTTAAGATTATCATGATCAGTTTTTACCTTGAAGTGTCTTCCCATTAGGTAAGGTCACCATTTATTTAGTGCATGTAGTATTGCCAACATTTCCTTCTCATAAATAACTTTTTGTAAATAATTTCCTTTGATTGGATGACTTTCAAAAGAAATGGGTCTTCATTCTTGCATTAAAACAATACCAATTCAATTTCCTAAGGCATCACTTTCCATAATAAAGGTTTTAGTGAAGTTTGGTGTAGCTAATACTGGTGCTAGGCACATCGCCTCTTTAAGATGTTAGAAGGCCTTAGTTGCTTCACGAGTCCATGAAAATGTATCTTTCTTCAATAATTTTGTTAGAGGTGCTGATATTATCCCACAATTATTAAAAAACTTGCGATAATACCCTATTAATCCAAGAAATCCTCCCAGCTGCTTTATGGTTGTGGGGGCTTTCCATTCCTTTATGCCTTTAATTTTGTTATGGTCTACCTTAACGCCCTCCTGAGATACAATATGACCCATTTATTCCACCTATTTTCCTCCAAAGAAACATTTGGAGGTTTTTTCATATAGCTGTTTCTCCTCCAATAGTTTGAGCACCATGTTAACATCTTCAACATGATCCCTCCAAGACCTGTTGTAGATTAGTATATCATCAAAAAATACTAACACAAATTTTTTAAGGAAGGGTTTAAAAATGGAATTCATCAACTCTTGAAATGTACAAGGTGCATTGGTAAGGCCAAAAGGCATGACCAAAAATTCATAATGACCCTCATGAGTTTGAAATGTTGTTTTCAGAATAGATTCAATATTCATTCTTATTTGGTGATATCGTGAACAAAGATCCAAATTGGTAAAATAAATTGCTCCATGTAATTCATCCAATAATTCATAAATCATAGGAGTGGGAAATTTATCTTTAATAGTGAGCTTATTGATCTCCCTATAATCCGGGCACATGCACCACGATCCATCCTTCTTGTGCAACAATACTACTAGAGCCAAGAAATAAATTTCACTAGGTTGAATTATACTAGCCTCTAACATTTCTACAATCATACGTTCAATTTCTCTCTTTTGGACATAAGGATATTTGTAAGGCTTGATGTTCAAAGAAGCACTTCCTAGAATCAAATGAATAGCATGATCATGATCACAAATAGGTGGGAGTCCTTTGGGAGTTTCAAACATCTTGGAATGATTGTCCAGGACTTTTTGGGGATCTGCAAAAATAAATGATTTTGATGTTGGAACTTCTAGTGAGCATAATTGTGCAGTTACACCTCATTGTTCTTTATTCAGAAGCTTTTCCTTAACATTAGATATTATTATCTTTCATGGCTTCCTTGCGATACCCTGTAATTAAAATTCCTTTCCTTCCGAAAATAATTTCAAGAAAAGTTCTTGAAAATTAAAAGCTACCATGCCCAAACATTGTAACAATTGTACTCCTAATACAACATCAACACCTCCCATTGGAATGGAAAGCATTAGACTATTCAATACATATTACCCCATGGTTAGCTTGATATTATGGCATTTTCCAGAGAAATTTATAGTCCCTCCATTTGCAACCATCACTTGGCACTCTGGTGCTAGGTATAGGAATCAATTCAATTCCTTGGCTACCTTACAATGAATAAAATTATGGGTACTACCTAAATCAATCAACACTATTACATTTTTCTTCTTGATATGTCCTTCTATCTTGAGAGTTTGAGGAGTGGTAATTCCTGCCAACACATTATAGGATATGGTCAGACTCATTTTTTCTTTTTCTAGGGTTGGTTCCTGGTGTAAATCCTCTTCTTTTGAAGTTTCTTGTTCATTTTCTTCCTCCTCTTCACAATCTATGTAAAATAATTTCTTCTCAACACACTTATGAACTTTAATGTATTTGCTATCACAACTATATAAAAACCATTTTTCTCCTTTTTCTTCCAATTGTTGTGGTGTCAACCTTGTAGGTTGTGGATGTCTAGGAGTAGCAACACTTCCATATTTATAGATGTTAGTGGTAGGCTTCCTTGTCACCATAAATTTACTTTCAATTTTTCCTTCCAACCTCAATGCCTTCTCCAATGAACCAGGTTCCCAAAGGAAAAAATAATGTTGGATGTTATCCTTTAAATTCCATAAGAAGTCATCAATCTTGTGTTCCTATGGAATATCAATTAGCCTTATATTCAATTTTTGGAAGTCCTCAAGGTGCTCCAGCATTGAACCCTTTTGTTTGAGATTTATGAACTGGCTAAAGAAGGTGTTGCTATTTGTATCCTCATAATGTGCTATCATTTCCTCCATAAAAATTGACCAAGTGATAATGATTTTACAAGAGCAAAGCCATCGATACGACACAAATTATTTTTTTCTAAATGTAGAGTTTCAATGCGTACCTTTTGTGTGTTTTGCACATTATTGAGATAGAAATATTGCTCCATCTATAGTATCCATGTTACGGGATCCTTGCCATAAAAATTACTGATATCCATATTTGTAATATGGTGGGTCTTCAATCAAAAATTAGAGTTTATGAAATCACAATTAACATTTATTTTGTTCTTATCATGAGTTTCCTGTACTACCTTTTCTCCATTAGGAATCATTTCTTGTATCAACTTTGTCAAACGTTCAAACCTTCCATGTCTTCTTTTATACCATTCTTCATGTATTCCATGTTAGCTTCCATGCCATCCATGTTAGCTTCCATGCTATCCATTTTAGCTTCCATTCCATCCATCTTAGCTTTCACGCCTTTGTTCAAACCATCGATACTAACTTCCACGCCTTTCCTCAAACCATCCATGTTGGCTTCTACGCCTTTTTTCAAAACTTCGATTTCATTTTTTGTTTCTCTTTGCGAGAGCAAAATTTGGTGCACTTGCTCTTGTAATTTTGATATATCATGTTTTATTTTTTCGTCTTCATGAGTCATATCAGAGCCTCATGGGTCATAGTGGGGTCTTTTGAGGGCTTAATGAGTGTTGAATTCTTTTTAGGGGCAATTTTAGAACCCAATACTAATATATGTGCTTCAATATTCCCTTGGAATCACTTCAAAGTAATTTTTCAAACAAGACTTATGAAATTTGAAAAACAAATATACACCTTTTTCTTGATTTTGAGGAGCTCAATATTAAAACTAATGTATCTATGTAATTTTGGATCCTCCGAATTTAAGCTTCGGTCCTGTAATATCCCACTAAGTCTTCTTCCCCATGCCACATGTCTGAACTAATTTGGATTCTTCAAGAAAAAATTATTCCCAATCTCTCACAATGACGTAATTATGGACTGGTTCAGTAGACCAAACTTGTATGGCATGCCACGTGTCACTATTTCCTTCTTCGGATCTAAAATAAAATGTTATGAAACCAACTCCAGAAACAGAAGAAAAGAGAGATCAACACCTTAGAAATCAACCACTTCGAGAGGGAAACCTCCTTTACATTACATAAATGAAAAATTATTGGATGATTCAAATGAAAAATCCTCCTTCTATATATAGGAGACCATGGGGTCACAATATAATCCTGGCTGAACTAACAATAATAATCTAAGGGCCCACAATAAAAATAGTGGTGTTTTATGGGGCACAATAATAACAATATGGGGACTATAGGAGTACAACAATAACAATAAGGGCGCTACACTACAACAATAAGGGACAACACTAGTAATATATGGACATAACACTTCAACTATGTTATAGTCCACAGCGAGAAGGGGAGCCAAAGTGTCTAGGGAGGTAGCTTGAATTGTGAATTCCATAACGATGGTGGTATTTTTTTTTTTGTGGGAGTACCCTTTTTCATGACTTCTTTCCCAGACTTGATCTGAGTGTTTTGCATTGAGTTTACTGGCATAATAATTTTCCTTAACAAGGCTTCTTTGATTTTTTTCTTTGTCAATTCTATTGTAACAACTGATCCTTGTCTTCTTAAATTATCTAGGTTGGTATGTCGCTAGGTCGGAGGTTCACTCAAAAGGTTTTTATTGTTTGTACTCTTCTGGCTTGAAAGTATACAACTGAACGTGTTTTCTACGCGTGCAACACTTACAACCTCATCAGTTACAAAAGATTCTTCCTTTCTTCTTCGAGCCCAATCAGCTCATCGGTAAGCACAACATAGAAAAAATGTGTAACATGAGAGTTCATGGTGTGATTCCATTGTGGCCATGTTTTCTCAGAATGATAATCTTGATGATATGGAAAATATACATCCATGCCTAAGTTTCCCAAGTTATCAAGATTCAATGCAACATTTGAACTTTGTATAGATTTTTCCCGTTGGTTATTGCTATTCTCTGGATTCGTAATCCTCCTATTAAAGTTGTATCATAGAGGTTTTCTTCTCGCGATGGTCTCACTTTACCTTTTTTTTATTTCCTCTAACTCATTTGACATATTATTAACCATGAGGGTCAATTTCTCAAGATCGAGCGATTCTTTCTCTTTGTGCTTACTTACAGAGGCTTGAGACCATATACTCATGCATTTGTAGTCCATTGCTGGTTCATCATTTGAGATAACCATGATCTTATTCAAGTATCTCTCAACTATGATAGCATCTTCATAATTTTCCATAAGTTGTGGTTTCATAGTTCGCTTTGCGAACTTCATAATGCTCGTCGGCAAGGCAGAAGTGTAGTAATATATGGTGATTGAGTCATGAGGTTTCGTATATTCCTAAAATATGTTCAAAATGCGATTGAACCTCTGGTTGAATTATTTCACTTTCTCTTTCTGATCCATCTTTAGATTACCCAACTCTCTCAATAACATGGCAGGGGTCTTATCATCAATAAATTTCTCAAGGAAAAATTTCTTAAAAACCCTCCAATTCTGGATGGTGTTCATTGGAAGGTTGTGACACCATATAAATACTCTAGCATCCAAGGTACATGGGAAATATATAAATGAACCATCATTGTCACATACCTAAATCATTTATAGATGTAGGTAAAAGTTGTCTAGAGGGTCTTCTGCCTTCACTATGTTGTGAGGGTCATACTTATTTAGGAGCTTCTCCGAGTGCTTTGGCATCCTGTACATCATACCCATAATTTCAAGTGGGCCTTGAATCATCCAATCCCAATCTTAGTCTGTCATGTATTATTATTCTCTCTTCTGCCCTTTTTTTGTAAGATTTCAATGGCTCTTCTTCTTCTTCCTCACGGATCAACTTGTGAACATTCATGTCTGAGAGTACGGGGTTACCTTCACTACCAGCAATGAGAAATGGAGGTTCTACTTTGTTTTCCACACAGTATTCTAGCTCTTCAAGGGTGGCAAGAACTAAATCTTCAGGAGAGGACACCACTATCCTAGTAGGGATGGTTTTGTTCTTCGGTGCAAAATATGGAAGACTAAGTAATCTTGTGATCAAGCCAGCTACTTTTACAAATTGACAGGTTATAAGAAAAATGGAACGAAGTTGATTATATGGGATTTCACAAGTTTGAGTGGGTTGTGTTTTGGAAAATTCACCAACTTCAAAAACACTATTGGGGTAGGCACACTGAATGTTTCTTCCTTAATCATAAGTTAATATGTTGTGGTCAATGGGTTCATGAGACGTAAAATAATGGCTGCCATCCTTCTAGCTCTAGAAATTTTGATGGTGTTGTATCTGCCAACATTCATGGGATATACCTGATATGACGTCCCAACTAGAACTCACACCATTTGGTTTTGGAGTCCCATATGAAATAAAGGCTCGATTTCCATATTCTTAAAAATTTTCCTTGGCTCTGATGGTCAGCAAGAGAGAGGGATGCATATGTACTTTTGAAAATCACAGGGGTGTGCCTGGTGAATTTCCAATTGCAAGTATTTCAAGGTTCTTCTAATGCATGGGAGAGATACAAGTGAGAATCTAAGAGAGAGAGGTAATAGTATCACCCAGGAGGATACACATATGAAACAAAGGGTCCATTTAACATCCAACGGAATAGTCCAAAAGGGATGAGATGGTCTTTACAACCAACAATTAAGAAATATATGCCTAATATCATGCGGAATAGTCCACAAGGATGGGACAAAAATAATGACCATTACATCACATTCTCAACAAGATAAGCACTAAAATAATCAAAATATTTCAACTACCTTAGTACATGTGGAAGAAAACATGAAATACAAACATCGACAAAATATTCTTACAAAGATTAATAGTCCATGCATGAAGAGCGTGTTGGTTGTGTTTCTTGGTGGGGAAGATTTTTTCAAAAAATGACTAAGTGTGGCACCAATGAGATTGGTGTGAACAGTGATGAACTTTGACAGCGATCACACACTTAGCATATTCTGGTTGAATAAAAAAAATAGATCATCCATGGCATACAAACAAACAATCTTCCTCTGTGTGACAACTTTACAACTAGTTATGACAAGTGTGGCACCATAGATACACTTTACGAAGATCGTGACGACACTTGTGTGAAAATGCTCAAAACTTTGGAAATGAGTGTGACAGATACTTACAAGGTTAGAGAAACTCATTTACACAAATATTACCTCTTGGAACCATTAGAACTGGCTCATACATACAATATGACAACCAACATGCCAAAGACGACACTTTTCTTATCTTGCGAAAGGGATCACAACACTTTAAGAAAAGCAATAAAATGAGCCTCAATGTTTGTGAAAGCAATGAATAAGACCAAGGAATTCTCTGAAATTTAGTATGAACCAAAATTTTGGAGGGGATTTGTAGCAGTTAAAATAGATTGAAAACTCACCTCCATGCTGCTAATTTGTTCATCATTCCTATAGCCCAATTGTAGCTCAGGGCCTGTAGGGCTTGTCTGGAAGAAGAGTACTGTGTGTAGAAGAAGAGTACCCAAGGGTTATGTTTGAGGTTAAATAATGAGTCAGCCATATTCAGCCAGCATAGAAGGGATCAAATATGTATCTCCTTCAATTGGAATTACACTACATTGATCATAAACTATAACACTCACTCTCAACATCTTGACGCAAGAAGTGAGGGTGAACACAAGAAGTGAGGGTGAACGATATTATGTTGGTTAATTTCTTATAATTTCATTGTGTATGTTGATTTAATTCATATGTACTAATTATATAAGGGATATCCATCATATAAGTCGATAACAAAGTGATTTTTAGTATTGATTATAAATATATTTAATAGTTATTGAAGGTTAAGCTATATCTATAAAAGGAAATAGTTTGAAAGTCTCTGAATACGAATATTAATTAGTTGATGTAAGCTATATTTTACTTATAAGATAAAAAATTAACTATACTGATGAATGTAACCTGCTAAATTTAAATGTGTTATATCCATGATGATTTTGAATACAATGATATGAATGTAGATTAAAAATTAATGGAATTTACTTGGGAAGGAATGCTTTCACTATTGAATCTATGAGAATTCCCTTACTCTTCCCTGTTTAACTAAATCATATACGAATAACATAATGATAGTAGGTAATGAGTTATATTATAAATCTTGTAAAGTAGACTTATGATTCGATTGAGCCTTATTTATTTATTCCTATAACTAACAAAACTATAGCATTTCATTCTACATGCATATCCTTCTAACTCCTACAAAGATAATTGTGTGAGTAATTAGACTTCAATAAATAAGGGGTCAATATAATATTGGGATCATCTAGTAGAGGGACTATGACTACGAGACATCTTCTCTTCTCTTTAAATCTAAATAAGTAAATTTCCCATATTTATTCTATGTATATAAATATTCCAGGTATTTTGATCTTCCTTACAAGGATAAACCCTGTACTACCAAGTGAAAATTGTATGGAACTTACCTATTTCCCTAGTTCTCTGTCATAAGAAATTATTTGGCGCTAATGATTCCTAAATATACCATAGGTTAATTATGTCTCAATTTTAAACATTTATTCCTCACGGAATAAACCACCAAGCACCCAAAACTATATTTCATGTCCAAGCACTAAGTCTCTTGGCATATCAAATAATTGAATGCTTTTAGTGGACAAATCTTTAATATACTACCGATATAATGGAAAACACATGAAAATAATGAAACCAATGTGAGAATAATCTAGAATAATGTAAAAATAGGAGTGGTTATGGTTTGTTGAGCGAGAGTTTTATAATTAGAGTTTAGTTCCACTAGTTCAAGATTGTTGCCCCAAACTTAAGAAGATTAGGTGAGTGCCTATGCCATAAATATGTAATGTTGACATTGAGCTAATAACAAGTGGTGTGAGCTTTTTCTCACATTGTGTGTGTTGCATTTGTATTCATTTATTTTGGTATCAACATGCATAAATTGTGATAATCAAAGTGCTATCAAATTAACACACAATCCAATATATCATGTCAGATCAAAACACATTAAGTTGCAATACCACTTTGTACGAGAGAAGATTGAATCAAATGAAATTGATTTATTATTTTGTAATACCAAGGATAATATGGCTAATATCTTTACCAAGCCTCTTGGTAAACTCAAGTTTTAAGTTTTTAGAAGAAAATTAGGTGTTGTAGAAAATCCATTTCTCCATTAAGGAAGGATGTGAGAATAATCTAGAATAATGTAGAAATATGAGTGGCTATGGTTTGTTGAACGACAGTTTTATAATTAGAGTTTAGTTCCATGAGTTCAGGATTGTTGCCCCAAACTTAAAAGGATTAGGTGAGTGCCTATGCTATAAATATGTAATGTTGACATTGAGCTAATAACAAGTGGTGTGAACTCTGTCTCACATTGTGTGTGTTGCATTTGCTTTATTTAATTACCAAAGAACCAACCAAATGGTATACGAGGAATCAATAATATTAATATTAGTTAATAAAAGAAATAAAATCCTTATATAGCAAGATATCAGCGTCTCTATATACATAGCCTAAACTCTAATATGGAAGTATTTCCGGTAAATGAAACATCAATAGATGGTAAAGTATTCATCCCAATATTACATCAATAAACAACAACAACTCGAAGTATTGGCCATTCAACCAAAAATAAATATAAAGAGAAATTTTCCAAACAATCAGGTCAAGATGAAACGTTGAAAACTAATGGAAAGAGTCTAGTAAAATGGTGACAATTGTCGACAACTTTATTGTTATAAATGTTTTGTTTATTGATAGTATTGAGTTGGAGTATCGATTACTTGTCCAAAACAATTACGAAGGAAAAATACGATCAACCATAAAGCACAGCTATATAACGCTTCCCGAGAACACTATCACTAAAAGGTCATACATTGATGTAATATGCAGTGACTAGTGACATTATTTCCATCATTGATGACTATGGGCTTAGAATATTGTGACCTCCTCTAAAATGGAATACATATGAAAACCATGACAAAATGTTGAGGCCTAATGTGGAAACTTGTGATGGAGCCATGTAAGGGATAACGTCATGATGTATTTTAGTAATGATGTTGTTATGCCATACATAGGACACATGTTATCCTCGTTTAACGAATTTTTTAACAAGTAGGCATAGGCTAGGCTAGTAGTGTCATGTAATAAGGATATAGTGATTGTAAGAACAATTTGGTGTGGTAGTATATGTTGAGAGGATGAGCTAGCATGATGAGATGGCATCGATCCTCATCCTATCGATAAATTGGAGTTTTTCCATTGTAAAAAATTCCTAAACCTTAATACCTCGGTATGCTATATTAGCATATCGAATAAATTTGTGTCAAGATATGTTTGGAATATCAATAGCATGGTCATATCAACTTACTACCATACTAGTGGATCTTTGCATTGTATGGGTTATTTATATATTGAAATCGACATATCATACGAACCAAAGCGTTGGTATATTAACATATTAGACGCCGAGGAGAATAGGGAAAACACAAGGATTAAAATTTGTCAATATAGGAATATGCCCAGTATGATATTGGGCAGTGGATGTGGATCTTGTGGGGTGCCACATGGATGAGGTCTAACATGAGTTAAGTTTATTTGACAATTTGGATTGATAATGTGGCCTAGAAGGGAAAAAAAAATGAAATTGTCATTACCGTTTGTGTCCGCGGCTTGGAATTAAGAAAAATGTATACGGTTGGAAAGAAAAACTTGATGAGTAGAAGAAAAATTTCATAGTCATGATTCGAGAAGAAAAATTGAGGAGGAATACTAACTTATATTTATGTGCACGATGAGCTTAACAGTTTTGTCTAGTTACTCTCTACATCTTTAAACTAGGTAAGGGGTTAGGTATGTCCATTATGCTAGAGGTTGAGTTAATCCCTTGATATAACTAAATTAACGTTTGATTGAGATAGCAGTCTCTTTACTTGTATGATTATCTAATTCTAAATGAAATAGATTTGTTATTAGCAACCAACACAGATTTATCTAAAACAAGGATATGTATTTTTTTATTGTTTAAATTGCACTCTACTTTGTTATAAATAGACAGGTTTTTGTTTTTAGTCGAGGTCCTTGTAATAGGATCAGATTTGATCTCCCTATGGGATACTTATAAAGTTTTTGTAAATTTTTGAAATTTTTTATGTTTGGGCGGATACAGTTATTTCTGGTACATAATATATAACCAGAGTATTTTTCGTGTTGAAAAAAAGAGATTACATAACATGTGTATTGATTCATTTTATATTAATTCATATTAAAATATTTTATTCATAATTCACATTGGATATTTGATTCTATCATACATTAAAATATGTTTTTAAAATTTTTTTCTATATATAGATTTACATAAAGTTGATATCACGTATTAAAATATTTTTGAAAAACATAACATTTAAACATCTTACTCACATTTTTTTATTTCTAGTTACTTTACATGATATTAGGTCATATGTACAACTAATTAAAAATGCATAGCATATATAAATAAATATAAATATAAATAAACTAGAGGTATGGTAAATAAATAAAACTGCTTTTTATATTTACTTAATAAACCACATTATATTTACAAAAACTCGAAAAGAGGTTTTATTTAGTTCAATCCTATTGGACAAATTATTATTAATACCATGGGCAAAAAACCATGGGCCAAATACCATGGACCAAATTATTATTATTACCATGCCAAAAAAAAGTTATTAACCCTTACATCAATATTAAAATATTAATATTACTAAATTTAACAAATTTAGATTAATAAAATATTAAATTTCTTATATTATAACATATATTAATATATCATGATATATGATAGAGGTGGAGAAATATGGCGAGTGAGATGGGAGAGATGGAGATATATTGAAGGAGAGATGAGAAGAGGAATTAAGAGAGAGAGAGAGGGAGAAGAGAGAGAGAGTTAGATAAGGGTAAGAGAGGGAGAGGGAGACATAAAGATGGAGGTGGAAGATAGATAAAGAGAGAGGGATGGAGAAGGAGAGAGGATTGGAGGTTAGAGAGAGAGAGAGAGAGAGAGAGAGAAGGGATACGGAGGTAGGAGAGAAAGGGAGAGAGAGGAAGGATGAGACGAGGAGGAGAGAATGATGGATAGAGAGATGGAGTTGGAGGCAGAGAGAGGAAAGGAAGAATAAATACATAGAGAGGGAGTGACAAGGGAGAGATGGAGAGAGAGTGTGTATGCTTAGGGATAGGATAAAGATATATAGAAGAAGTGATTGAGACAAGGGGGGAGATAAGGAGAAAGGGAGGGATATAGTAACATAGTTGGAGAGTGAGATAGAGCGATAGGGGAGGAGAGAGGATTGGAGGGAAGAGAGAGTGAGAGAAAGGGAGAGAGTTGGGGGGGGGCGGCGGAGCAGGGGAATAGAAGGAGGCAAGAGAGAAAGGGAGAGAGAGGAATCATGAGAGAGAGGAAGAGAGTGATGGGGAAAGAGACAGGATTGTAGGAGAGAGAGAGAGAGAGAGAGAGAGATGGGGGAAGAGAAAGGGAGGTAGGAGAGAACAGGTTAGAGAGGAAGGAAAATAGAGGGAACTTGAAAGAGAGGAGGAGAGAGGGTAGGAGTGAGGGAGGGATAGAAATATGGATTTGGAGTGGGATAGAGGGAGGGATAGAGAGATGGAGCCTGATGGGGAGAGAGAGAGGGAAGAAGAAAGACATAGAGAGTGAGTAGTGGAGAGAGAGGAGGAGTGACAAGGGAGAGATGGAGAGGGAGTGTGTATGTTTGGTGGTGAGATAAAGAGGAAAATAGGGAGATATGGAGACAAGGGGGGAGAGAAGGAGTGAGAGAGGTGTGTGGTAACAAATTTGGAAGGTGAATATAGAGAGAGAGATAGGGGGGAGAGAAAGGAAGAGAGAGAGAGTGAAGTGTTGGAGGATTAATCCGTCTTGCGGACATGACCAATCTCCCTAGTACTAAAAGTATCTAGCAACAAAAATCCAAATAGATTAATATTTCTTTAAGCATATACGATCTATGAAAAGCTCTATAGAGGTGTTAAGGACTTACCATTTGTCCAATGCTTGTTTGAAGTCGTTGATTTCCCTCGCGCGCTTGAAGGAGTTTTCCTCGTAAACCTGCAGTCACAAACAAGCAAAATATTACATAGCACCTGTATAGAAATCATCATAAAAGATGCCTATCATAGTGATCAAGGAATCTATGAAATAAATCATTGATTGAAAGCTTATTGAGAAAAATGAGTATATTTGTATTAATTTCAAAAGAAGAAAATCCTTACAACCTAAGCCTCGATGTTGCACAGGACTTTCCAGGGTCCGAAGCAGGAATCTCCTTTACTTTGATAAGCTCTACACTCCTCCAACCAAGACTAATAGAGGTATGTAATCTCTCCTCACACAAGTCTTAATCAAATGAGTCTGAATCTCAACAGCACTTAACTTCAAATATTCTAAAGCTTCAACTCCCCTTGAGGCTACCCAATGCCTCTTTTTATAGTGGAAAAGAAGAGGTTTTATGTTCCAAGTATGAAGGGATAGAATCCTCCTTCAAAGGGATAAGCTCCTCAAATCAAGGGGTTAGCTCCATAAGGTAAGGGATTCATGCACCTCACAAGAGCGGTTCTGCCACCGCAAAATCCATTCTAGAAGCTTCTAGATTTTACTTTAGTTGAGCATTTTGGAATTTACATGCGCCTTTTTAATCTTACAGGGGTCCGCACCTATAACAAAGATAAAGTGCGTTCAGGTACGCAGGATAGCTAAACATTGGGTGCGGGATCGTAGGCAAGATAGTCGGAAAGTGCAATACCAAAGTTTAGGAGACTTTTAGGAACTTTTTCTGATTTTCAAGGCTTGACATGAGGAACTAATATGTTTAGACTTGCAAAGGGAGAATTATGCATTATAATGAGCTCATACACATAGCAGAATGTTAGGATGACAATTTTTAGTGTAACAAATTGTCCCTTAAAGTAAAAAGTCTGGAATAGATGATGCTGAAGTCTGTCATATATAAAGAGTGCAGTACTTTATCATTTCAAGGATCATCCTGTGGTCACCCCAGTCGGAACCTGTAAAAAAATTCAATGAAAAATATATATATATCATCGCTGAGGTAGGCATTCCCATACTCAGATCAAAACTAACTAATTCAAACTATTCTGATACATGAATGATTTTGAGTACATCACAGTATATACATGTGTAGACATAGTATGGACGCAACCATCTGTTTGTAAATAGTCTCCTGTAAGATAACAAAATTCCTCGCAACCTGGATGGTAGAAACTAGATCCAGGGTCTTGATTTCCGCATCTCGAACTAGTACGATTCTATCCATGTGAATAAATGTATCGAAGTCGAACATGGTAGAAACCACTTGATTACCAGTCAGTGATGTAAAATTTTAACAAGTGTGAGAGTAACCACCAGTAATGTCAACGGCTCTCAAAGTACCCAGTACAATCAATGAAATTTGCATGAATGAGCTGAAGTCGAACATGTCACGGAATCATTCGATCGAAGGTCAATGATGCAACCTGTCATCGAAGGCAAGAAACCTTCCATTAAGGCATGCAGATTTCAAGGTACTGACAATTTTTAGATCAACTCCTTAGATAATGAGTTGTCGTCGATAGAAAGTGATCCGTTGTAGGCAAGCCCACAACACGAAATCCTAGATGAATTTTTGAAAATATATTGGCAAGGACTGACTCGGGGATAGTAAAAAATGGATGACAAATATTATGCAAATGAATGGTTTATTTGAACGGTCCTCTTGAACACATAACGACACTGCAGATGGCTTGGTGACAGTTGACCCAAAGCTAATACCTAGGAACCGGATGAAGAATTTCAAATGATGTTTGATTAACTGTTAGGCAAAGGATTTCCCAACCCAGGTGATTGAAAGTGTCCTGTTCAATACTGGTTAACTCGATTTTCGAAAAATCAAAATACAACAAACAAGTCCATTTTTCTCTCTTTTCCCCCACCATTTCTGGCAAGTACCTCTTTATTTTTGACAAGCTTGAGGAGGATAACATTTGCTTGTTTATAAGCTCATCCTTCAGATGAGTCCAACTTAGTTTAAGATTCGAGCCCTAAGAAGGAGTGGATCATTCCTGTTTGAAATTGAACAGGTCCTTTACTGTTAAATTTTAACGAGTCCAGTATAGGAGAAACTCGGTGTTTTTCAATTTTAGGGAGTCAGAAGAAAAAAATTAAGAAAACTCCATGGGTGTAATTTTTCATAAATTTAGTCTCTCGAGCCCAAAAAAGGATAAAATAATGCTAGAGAGAACTCTATTGACCGTATTTAGTCAACGTATACATTTTTCGTAAGTAGTCCATTTCAGTCCGTAAAAGGGGTAAACTTATACTGAAGGGACGATTGTTCATTTACATTAACGAGTTTGAAAAATCAAGTACTCGACAATATTTTCATATTTAGAGAGTTTGAAAAGGGCTTAAAAGAGAACTCCAATGTTTCGTTTTTTCGTGAATTTTTGAAAGAGTCCAAAAAAGTGATAAAAGTATGCTCTTTGTTGAAAAATGTTCAATTCTCCTGAAAAATCCAATTTCTGCACAAAAACTTGAAACATTACACATACTTGTTTAAGATGAGTAAAAATGCTTCAAAATACCCTTTTAAAGTGAAAAATAAATAAATTAAAAATTCATCTATTCAAAAAAACTTATAAAAAGGACTTTTTCAATTTCATTTTTACCGTTCAAGTCCAGAGTGAAAAGTAGAAGCTTTTGGGTAAAAAATTTCCTGTGAAGATTCTGGAAAATCTGTCCATCGAAATCGAGAACCGTCAGTCCCAAGTAATCCACAACCTTCTAATCTTGAATTTCATCCATTTACAATTCATTTTTAGGCTTTATATTTTATTTTTAAGGGAGAAAGATAGTTTGAAAATCGCTCGTGGGGGTCCACAGGTGACGCACATGGTACTTGCGGACCCTGACCTTTTTCTACAAAGAAAAAAATCGTGGGTCCGCACTTTCCTCACAGAGCGCATGCATTCCTATGCACTGTGTATAAAGGTAAAGTGCGGTCCCCACGCATTTGAATTTAAAAATCAAATTTCTCTTTTGCCGCCCAACAATTTTCAAATTATATTGTTCTAATCTATTTTTTAATGCATTGTAGGATTAACAAGATGTTGATTTGGAGAGAATGTGAGCATGAGGAAGTGGACGAAGCCGCAATGCTCCATTTGCCCAAAATGAAAGCATTAAGAGCATGCGGTCTGCATAAATTTTGGGCCATCACAGGTAGACCTCCTGTCATGGCTGGTAAATAGGTGGAACGTGCAAGACCAGTGTTTCATTATTGGCGGCCACCGGCTTGAAATTGAGCTGGAGGATATTTATTTCCTGACTGGTTTGTCCAAGAGGGGTGAACAACTTTCCTTGTTTGGGACTAGGCTAGGTGGCCAAACTGTCGCTAGCCTTCAACAAGAGTTCTGTAATGATGAAGCAGACCCTAGGGAAAAAAGGATTGATATAAAAAATATCATCCATCCCGAGCTGAAAGTGATTGCATTTACTATTACTAGATTGTGTGGGAGTGCCGCACTACATGTGGCTACCAGTTCCCAGATGCTCATTGCTGTGGATTGTTTTCGTGGCACCATTTTCAACTGGTGCGAAGCTATGTTGGCTAATATAAAAGGCAAACTAACTAGAGCGAAGAATGGAAAACTAAATAACTTTGGATATGGATCCATAGTTTTCACCTTTGCTCTAGAGAGGATCCCTATGCTAGCTCCACAGAGTATTCCTGTTGATGTCGGTCATCTTTGACAATCTAGGATGGTTCGTTGGGTCGCACTGATGGCCCATCATGGTATTGAGGGCGCTGAGATTGTTTGATTTCCTTCTTCATATTTTCGATGGCTGGACCACCAAATTTTTGTCATAGAGGACTTTCCATATGCCAGGATAGATTTCTGTGGTGACCAAGAGATGAGTCTCCCAGCAGGGGAACAGTGGGATGAATCAGGTAAAATCATTTTCAACGAATTTTAAATTCTACAATTTTTTTTTTTGATCGTCTTGTCAATTAATAACCATTTTTTTTTTAATACATATGTGGGCCCACGGAGACCAGCCCATCTCCAGCCTTATGACAGAAGACAACCAGTTGCAGCCACACTAGCCCCAACAGGCCAATCAGCAGAAATCTTGACTGATTTAGAGCATCATCTAGAGTGTTTGACTCTAGATATTCTAGAGACAGACATAGATGACATTCCACTCAGATTGCAGAGATATGTGATTGGTGTTCTAGGACCTTTTAGGAGGTTCCTGTGCAGGGTGTCTCGGGTAGTGGTTTCTTATCGTGATCACCATCAGTGATGGGATGATCGTGTTGTAGACTCATATTTTTGACCTTTTGTGTTACTATTTTTCCGATCATAAGGTGTTTCCAACCTATGATCGAAGACGATGTATATTTTTTGAAAACACTTCTATACTATGATATATCACTATTTACCGGCTATCTGTGTTCATGTTATGAATGTTGTTTTGTTTTACTCTTTTTTTATCATTGCAAATGTATATTTATCACACTAGAAGCAACTGCGTCTGCTAATGTATTTAAATGTATTGGAATATGTTGATATTCAATGTAGTCAAATTCACGTTCCAAGAGATGGACTCTTAAAAATAACCGTAATAACACTGTATTTCTAATGGCATAAACCCTGTTAAGCTGTAATACAACAAGTTCAGAATCCAACCTAACAATCAAACTCCGAATTCCAAATGATATGGATTCAGATAATAACTCAATCACTGCACTATACTCGGCAATTTTATTCGTTGTTTAACCAACGCTTACCCCATGCATGGATACTAACTCATCAGAGGGTGAATAGATAACCCAAGCTGCAGAAGAGATGTTCCATGTACTACGAAAAGCACCATCAACAAAACCAATGTAGGTTTGAAGAGACGTCGACATCTGCGATATCAAGAGTAAAACTCAGATAAGCAGGAATAGTGATAAACACACTTCTAAACTAAGCACGCTTTTTAAGCTAAAACATATCAGCAGTAAAGAAATCTAATCTAATAAAAAATCTCCATACCAAGCTAAAAATAGTATCGCTTCAGATAAAGCCCATTTCTGGGTTTATCTAAAGGGACACCGTCAAAATCTATCAGCTCATAGGCCCCTTTTGCCAGCTTTCGCTTAACAATGAAAGGACCATGCCACATGGGCATGAATTTCCCAGCTCCTAGCTTATCGTTGGCTTGATCATAAACTCAGACTAGGTCTCCTTCTGAAAAATTTTGAGGGGTAACACTTCTATCATACTGAGCTTTTATTATTTTAACATGAGCCTCGTTTGCTACTACGGCATTTCCTCAATTCTTGTCTAGTTGAGCTAAGTACAAGAAATGTTTCTCCTCTTTAGAAGTAGCTGGGAGTAATTCTATGGCTAATTTCAGTGACGGAATTTCACATTCAATCAGAAACACAGCTTCCAGACAGTAAACGAGTTGAAAGGGAGTGAAACCAGTTGATGTTTTTACTGAGGTTCGATATGCCCAAAGTGCTAAAAAAAACATGGAATGCCAATTTGTTTTGTGAATACCAATAATTCTTCTAATCATGGTGACTAAAACATTATTTATAGCTTCGACCAGACCATTGGCTTATGGATAATATGGAGTGGAACTATCATGGCGCAGGCCAAGTTGATCTGTCAGTGCAGTCATCATGACATTTTGAAAATGACTTCCATGATCTTTAATAATGGCTTGAGGAACACCAAACCTAGAAATTATGTGATTAAATACGAAAGTTGCAGCAGTCTTTCCGTCAGGCGAAAATGTAGGCATTGCCTCGGCCCATTTAGTAAAATAATCCACTGCTAAGATAATATATGCATGCCCCCCGGCCGAGTGAGGGTTACATGTAATAAAATCGATACCCCATTTCACGAAAGGACCAACAGCAATTATGGGATGAAGAGGAGCTGGTGGCACGCGTATTTTACAATCAAAAAGTTGACAATTGTGGCATTTCCGGACTGCATAAATACAATCTTTGAATAACGATGGCCAGAAATAGCTAGCGCGCAATATCTTTTGGGTTGTGGCATACCCAGACATATGACCTCCACATGCTTCAGAATGGAAGTCATTTAATACCTTTTCAGCTTCTTCATGAACAAGACAGTGTCTGAAAATAGAATCCGCTCCATGACGATAGAGTGTATCACCAATAATATTATACTGTTGGGATTGGAAGCGTATTTTCCATCGCTGAAATTGTAAAATTTCGGGCCGAAAAGATTGGGTTTGGAGATAAACAATAATATATCCATACCATGGATCGAGAGTACTGATAAGAAACAAAGATTCGTCCGCAATGGGCTCTTCTGCCACAGTTTTAGTATCAGTAGAGGGAAAATCACACATCAGTTCCGCAAATACCAAATATTTATTTTCCTTAGATTTCTCAAACTCCAAGTCAAATTCCTGCAGGATAACTATCCATTTGGAATACTTGCCCCCTAGCAATTGTTTGGCTAAAATATACATCATAGGGTTGCAATCATAAATGACTGTGGTTTTACGTAACAAGATGTAGTTCCTAAATCTTTGGACAGCTTGGACAACTGCCAATGCCAATTTCTCCACATGTGTATATTTCATCTCGGTTGGATGCAAATTCCGACTAAGATAGTAAATCACATGTTCAGTATGAGGTTCATCTTCCTGAACTAACACCATCCCGATGGTGGAATGAGAAGCAGCGAGATACAAAATGTAATCCTGGTTGTAGTTGGGAGGATGCAATAATGGTGCATTGGTCAATGCGTGTTTAAGTGCATCAAAAGATTGATCAGTGATCTCGTCCCAAAAGAATTGAATATTCCGTTTCAAAAACCGGGTGAAACCCTTTTTAAGCTCGGCATAGTTAGGAATGAACCGACGTAAAAAGTTTGTTTTCCCCTGCAAACTTTGGAGTTGGCGTAAAGTCGAAGGAGGAGGTAATTTAACAATATCTTCGACCTTCGACAGATCAACGCGAATGCCTGATTTTGAGACAACAAAGCCCAGTAAACGACCCGACTCAACACAAAAAACACATTTGTGTGCATTCAGCCTAATCTTATAATGCCGACACCTCATAAAGATAGCTCGTAAGTGTGTGAGATGGTCGGCCCTGCGTGATGAATGAGTAGGTAAATCATCGAGGTATGGTTGCACGATGTGCTTAATGTCATGAAACGCATAAGACATTGCCCTTTGAAAAGTTTCTCCAGCATTCTTCAATCCAAAGGGTAGTTTGCGATAAGAAAATGTCCCCCATGGACAAATAAAATTTGTTTTTGGCTGATCAGCAGGGAGTATGTTTATTTGATTATACCCGAAAAAGCCATCCATAAAGGAAAAAATTTCGCTACCGGCACAATCATTGATTATCTGATCGATATAGGGAGTTGGATAATTGTCTTTAGGATAGGCTCGATTAATATCTCTATAATCGATACATACTCGTATTCTTCCTTTTTTTTTAGTCACAGGAACAATATTTGATACCCAATCCGTTAAGGTAATTGGATAAATGAAACCTGCATGCAGTAGTTTTTCAACTTCTGCTTTGATAGAGCAACTTTTCTAGGATGTATTTGACGTAAACATTGACGAACAAGTTTGGCATCTGGGTAAGTCTTGATTTCATGTATGACAATTGACGGATCAATTCCTGGAATTTCTTCATAAGACCAGGCAAACACATCACAGAATTCTTGAAATAGGGCTTTATAAGCTTTAATTTCATCTTCAGTATAGCAAGCACCTATATGAATGTTTTCAATTATTCCTAGTTTTACTGAAACGTCAATTGGAACCGTTCGAGAAATATTTTCCGAATTCAACTCATAATCAGGATTTTGCAATGGATTTTGGGGTTCTTTGACATATTCAGTAGTAAAAATTGAAGTGAAATCATCTTCAAAATGATCTGGTTCAGGTAAAAATTAAGATCGGTGATGTAGATCTTCCCATGGTAAATCATCAACAGACAAAAATTCATGAATTTGGTCATCAGTATGAACAACATCCGGAAATTTCGTTGTGGCTGAACTGGATATAGAAAGTGATTCCTCAGATATCTCATTCATTGGATCGATTCTGGTTGAAGAGGTGTCGGAAAGTGACTGTACGGCCTGGTATGCAAGTTCAAATTGACTCAAAGGCATCATGCCCTCAATTGAATCTAACTCGGAATCAGAAGGTATGATCGAAGGATCATCAAACATAATAGTATTTGATGAAATCACGTGAATAGTTGCAACGGCAGGCGATACATTAGGAGGAGGAAAGGTAAAAGTTCCTAGTAAACCAGAATCTTTAACTAATCCTACTCCAACATCCTTATAAGGGATAGTTGCTTTACCAACATGATGGATTGTTTCTGTAGAGGCTAGGTCAGAAGAGAAATAATTTAACTGATCTATTGTGACGATATTTCCTTGATATGGAAATTTTATGAGTTGAAAGACCGAAGAAACAATAGCAGTCATCGTATAAGACCAACTGCAACCTAGAAGAAGGTTGTAATCTAGAGGGGCATCAACTACTTCCACATCTAGATTTACGGTTTTACCTTCAACCCCTATGGGTAAATCCTGCAAAATACCAAAAGGGTGAAAACCTCGACCATCAAAAGCCTTAAGAATCGTCAAAGATTGGTTAAGTGTAGGAGAACCAAGTGATTTCCAACACTGAATCGACATAATACACGTTGAAACCCCTCATCAATCATAGTCCGATAGATTGGTCTGTTTTTTACTAACACTGGTATCTGTCAAGCCATCTGATGAGGTAGACGAGGTGTATTATTTTCTAAATCGAAGATTATAAGATTAGAATCCTGAACATCTACAGCTCCTATAGTAGAAAAAAGCAATTTACGTTGTGCTGGGCATGATTGCAGCACTTCCAAAGCCGACATTGCTGAAGGGGAAATAGCTAAGTCTTCAACAATGTTGTAATTATGAGCAGATCTCGCATGTGGATTGAAAGCTGATTTACGAAGAACACCTTTAGCAGGCGGTTTGATTATTAAGTCTGGATTTTGTTTCTCGATCCGTAGTGGACCAGAAACAGGAGGAGGTGTAGTTGATGTATTTGCATTAGAAGATTCTGCTTCCTTCCCATCAGCAGGATTCTTAGTACCATAATCTTACGATCGCGTCGCAATCCTTACATGAGACATCATCAAAATAGGTTTTTTTGAAGCAGTCGAAGTGGAACCAACCATATTGCTATCTTGAGTTGGAAAAGGATCCTTCAAGACAACAGGTTGTTGCGAACATTTGACGAATTTTGCAACCTCTGCACGATGTGGGCATTCCTTAGTGAAGTGATCCTCATAAAAAATGTAACAAGGGTAATGAGGCTTGCGCTTTTCGTCATTGGATTCATTTTTATCAGTTTTCTCTTTCGAATTTTTCTTGTTTTTACCCTTCCCTTTCTTTTTACCACCAGATTTAGATCTAGCCATAGATGTCTCTAGGACGTGAATGTCGGCAGAAATTTCGGGGGAAGATTCTCCTTTCGGGGAATCTGGTAAAGTTATAATAGGAGAAAAATTCTTTGAATATTTCTTCTTACTTTTCGTATTGACTGTACCAATCATGCCATCAGCAGCATGAGACCCTGAAGGAGCAGCAGCTATCTGACCTTGTTTTCGAAGGTCGAGATTTTTTCGTGTAAAGTACCTGACTGCGTGTAAACGAGATCAAGGTAATGAGCTTGAGCAATCACTTTCTCTTCAGTAACAAAACCGGCCTTAGCTACATCTTCAGTGATCTTGGGTAGCAATGATTTAACAAATCATTCTGCCAAAATTTGATCTGGAATATAAACTTTCACCAAACGCCTTCTACGTCGCCATTCATGTATATGATCAGAAATATATGTAGACGTAGATTGCTTAAGTGAAGTTAATAATTCCGTGCCATTGTCGTATTTGACAGGCAACTGAAAGTGAGTCAAGAAGGCAGTTGCTAACTGACTGAAATTATGAAACGAGCCTCGTGGTAATTCAATGTACCATTTGGCAGCAAGACCAATAAGAGTTCTTTGGAAAAGACGTAAGCAAATTGAATCATCAATAATTGAATTAGACGCACACTAGAGGTGATAAGTCATGACATGATTTGATGGATCCTCTCCCGGCTTACCTTCAAACTTCAATATATCACTGGGCAAATTATGCGTCATTGGCAGCCAATACGGATAATAGAAAATCGGATCATTTGTAAGACACGTCAAATCAGGTAAATCCAAAGTTGCAATAAATGGTAACTGACGGTTAGGGTCACGAAAACCTTGAGTAGCCAAAGCAGTTCCAGGAGGTGGATACCTAGGATAACTGGGAATTGGATTTGCCTAGGAATCGTGTAACCTCCTGGAAAACCAAGATTAATCAAACCAAACTGTGGTTGTTGAGGCTGTTGATAAGTGTAGCCAGGTTATGGTTGATACTGATAATTTGGCTTTTGTGAACCGGGACCAAATTGAGGATATCCATGGTACGGTTGATACGTGAATTGCGGTTATCTTGTGACAATTGTACTCGTACCGGCTTGTCGTCCAGGCATCTGAACCGAAGTCTGGACGGAAGGCCCTAACTGGGGTACAGAGACTTGAGGGATTTTCCCGGATACAGGGATAGCTGAACTTGGAGTTATAGATACTCCAGAAATAGGTGTTATAGGTTGGACAGACGCAACAGTAGTAGCAGCAGTTTGAGGCGAAGTCTGAGGTGTACTAGGCGCAGACTGCTGAACAGAACTAGGTGCAGGAGTTTGAATTGTAGGTTGGACAGGTTGCTGGGTTGGACTACAAACCAAAGGTTGTCCAGGCTGAAAAGGTAACTATACATTAGGCTGCATAGGCTGTTGATATTGGGACGGGTCCCACACCATATACATGCCGGGATATTGTCCCACAGAAGGTTGAACATAAGGACCATAACCTGGTTGAACGTAGGGTTGATACGTGAATGGTAAATTTCCAGTTCCTTGAATAGATGATTGACCATAAGGCTGTTGGTAACCTTGAATTGGGTATTGACCTTGAGGTTGATAACCCTGAGGCGTGTACTGAAGCTGGGGTTGATAAGGACCCTGATGAGCATATTGAGCTTGGGGTTGACCGTGGGGTGTGTAATGTCCTGAAGGTTGGTAACCCTAAGGTATGTACTGCCCTTGGGGTTTTCCCCCAAAATAGTATGACTCCACAATTTTTCCTGGGAAAAAGCTACCTTGAGGTTGACCCCCAGGTGGTAACTGACTTCCTGAAGGTTGCACCCCAGGTGGTAATTGACTACCTTGAGGTTGCCCCCCAGGCGGTAACTAACTTCCCTGAGATTGCCCGCCATGCGGTACCTGACTACCTTGAGGTTGCGAATTCAGAATATTACCAGACATCATAAAAATTTGTCCTTCGTTCGACGTTTAAGTTTTAATTTCACTTAAACCAGATGATAACATGCTTTCAATCAGTTGGGGAGCTGCCCCCGAGAAAGTACCAGACAGAGCTTGATATCCCGAAGGAACAGAAGGACCACCATGTAAAAATGATTCCAGTGTCTGGGAAAACATGGATGATTCTCCTGCCATAATGGATGACGGATAATAACCTTTGGGTGTTGGATGAAATGGAACTCGAGGTGGAGAAAAAGCAAGACCCGGATTCTCTAAAAAATTAATTAAAGATAAGTACCAAGTCGTAGTTCAAATAGGGCTATAGAAAATTGATTCACGTTCCCTAAGATGTAATGATTGAGGGGAATTGGGAAAAGATAACTCTTCGTCTAGATTAGTGATTTCTTCAATAGAAATTAGTCCAGATGGAAGATTGTCAGTGACAATATTTCTTACCCTAGGTGAACCAAGATCGTTGGAAGTTGGTGAAATAAATCCTGAAGATGTTTCCAAAATAGAAGGTTCAATTTCAGGTTCAGAGATTTCAAGTTCGTCAGCCCATTCACTGGAAAGAGAAATACTACCAGTAACTTCATAAACTGAAATCGTCTCTTGAATGTATTCTGTTATGGGTGTTTGATAATCAGAATGAACCACAATGAATGAAGTTCCAACTTTTGTTGATTTAATCCTACTGCTGCTAGACGATACCAGAGCACAAAGCTCTTCTAGCTGACTTGGTGAATATTCAGGGGGTTTCCCTTGTAGTCTCCGAGATTGTCTCAAAAATTTCGCCACGATTAATTATTTAACTAATCACACACAAACAAAGAAAATTTCAAAGAAAACACCTAAATTCTTTAAAGGAAGAAACAACTGAATCACACGCTTAAAAATCTAGGAGTTCAAACCACACACAAACAGTAACTCCCCATACTAAAAGCACTAGCTGGTGATGAAATCCAACTTAGTAGAAATTTAATACAGAAAGGGCGGTTGGAACAATTACCCTAACAACCTGCTTAATGAAACAGACTGGCACAAGTTTCCTCACAAAACCATCTTGTGTGAAGAGAACCCCCCAGAGAGTCCAAGTGAGTCTAGTCAACGTCTGCTCCAGGTACAGTGAGATCTTTCCTTCATCATCACCTTAGGAAATAATCTTAATATAATGGACACTAATGTTACCAATAGTAACAAATATAACTGGAGGAACAGTCTACGATACGATTTCACGTGCAAGGGAAGAGTACCAAGCTCAATCACCTTGAAGGTTCCTCGACATGGTTAATCCGAGGTTTATTGACAAGTGACCCCAAGCTCCTCGACAATGGTTAATCCGAGGTTTACCGTTTTTAATATGCGCAAAATCTTTTGTCTTCCCCAATGAGATAGAACTGATTGTCTCAAAGGTTTGGACATGATCTCGTGATTTACTTCTTTAAGAGAAGCTTCCCAGATTATACAAATTACAATTGGGTTTATTTCCTAACGCAAGATTTGTCTACTTGTTTGTTTTACTACCTTGGAGAGTTAATTACTCCCTACTCCAAGATACTAGCCTAAGCTATGTTGGTGATAAGATCCCTAGAAAATAAAAGATTGCTAGATAGATTTTAATTAAGTGTTACTTTTAAGAGTTGTTTGTTAAGTTAATGGGTGCGGAAGTGAAACTTCGATGGTGTGAAAACTCGACTTCCAAAAACACTAAAATGCACCTAAAAATGATAATCAGATCATTTCCTTTCAATGAAATCCTAATTAAGGAAAAGTTGGAGAATGCAATCCTCTTATTGAACAATTCCTTCTTTAAACATTAAGAGTCATTGAAAGAAAGTATTTTTGTCTTTTCAGCAATAACTCAGAAACGAAACAGACTATCAAAGCTCATAAGAAAATCCTTTTACTTTCAAACTTGAAGCTAGAGAACAAGTTTTCTTCAAAAGAGATCTACAAAATTCTATGAAAAACACTCAAAAATATCAAACTAATTCTGAGACCTACAAATTTTAATAACCTATTTGAATAAAAGCTTTACAATTTTTTTTGAAGAATGTTTTACTTAGTTATTTAGCAAACTAAGGATCTATTTCTTTGGAATAACAAACAGATACAAAACATTCAATTATGTTTTTATAAAAAATGAAATTCAAAAACCAATAACAAAGTTTCTTTTCGAAGATTTGCAAAGAAACAGGCAATTCTATTTCTCAATAAAGGATGATTTCACAATCAGGCCAGATTCAGCAAAAGACAAAAGACCAATGTAATCTCAGGTATTTTAAACAGTCAATGCTTTGAATCACTACAAAGACCAAGCGAAAGACAATCCAAAATGCAAAACTTCTAGAAAATCATCAAAACAGCAATACTACTAAGATTCATTCACAGAAAGCTTTTGACAGAAACAATCATCAATCTAGGCAGAAATCAAAAACTTTAAATTAAAATAAAGATAAACTAAAGAAAGAAATCTAAAGGTTTTTCAAAATTTTAATAGGGTTCGTAGTCTTGCAGAAGGAATAGGTAAGGTACCGCACTGTTTACTAAAGAAAAAATGCGAACCTGCCCGCACTATGAAAAGAAGACAAAGTGCAGTCCCAGAAAAAATTAAAGAAAAACATAAAAGAACTCAAAATTTTCAAAAACAGAGAAAACCTAAGCTACCGAGGCAGATGTCTATCAATCAAAAACTAGGAAAAACATTTCCTCAAATTAAAATAAAGAGAACCAAAAACAACAAATTCTTTCCCCAATGGAGTCGCCAATTTGTTGGAGGATTAATCTGTCTTGCGGACAAGACCGATCTCCCTAGTACTAAAAGTATCTAGCAACAAACAGCCAAATAGACTAATATTTCTCTAAGCATATACGATCTATGAAAAGCTCTATATAGGTGTTAAGGACTTATCGTTTGTCCAGTGCTTGTTTGAAGTCGTTGATTTCCCTCGCGAGCTTGAAGGAGCTTTACTCATAAACCTGCAGTCACAAACAAGAAAAATATTACATAGCACCTGTATAGAAATCATCATAAACCATGCTTATCATAGTGATCAAGGAATCTATGAAATAAACCATTGATTTAAAGCTTATTGAGAAAAATGAGTATATTTGTATTAATTTTAAAAGAAAATCTTTCCTGACACAGACCTTTGATGTTGCACAGGACTTTCCAGGGTCCGAAGCAGGAATCTCCTTTACTTTGATAAGCTCTGCACTCCTCCAACCAAGAATAATAGAGGTATGTAATATCTTCTCACACAAGTCTTAATAAAATGAGTCTGAATCTCAACAGCACTTAACTTCAAATATTCTAAAGCTTCAAATCCCCTTGAGGCTACCCAATGCCTCTTTTTATAGTGGAAAAAAAGAGGTTTTATGTTCCAAGTATGAAGGGATAGAATCCTCCTTCAAATGGATAAGCTCCTCACATGAAGGGAAGAATATTTCTTGTAGTAGATGGATTGATTTCAGTGTAGATGGTGATTTATAATCTTGTTTGATTGCTTGCACTAGATGCATGGATTTTGGTGTAGATGTTGATTTCTAATGATATTTGATTACTTTCACTAGATGGATTGATTTCAATGTAGATGATTTCTAATCCTATTTGATTGCTTGCACTAAATGCATTGATTTCAGTGTAGATGGTGATTTATGATCCTATTTGATTGCTTTCACTAGATGCATTAATTTCAATGTAGATGTTGATTTCCAATTATATTTTATTTCTTGCACTAGATGAATTGATTTCAATGTTGATTATTTTTAACTCTATTTGATTGCTTGCATTGAATGCATTGATTTCAGTGTAGATGGTGATTTATAATACTATTTGATTGCTTTCACTAAATGCATTGACTTCAGTCTAGATAGTGATTTCTAATATTATTTTATTGCTTGCACTAGATGCATTAATTTCAATGTAGATGTTGATTTATAATTATATTTGATTGCTTGCACTAAATTCATTGATTTAAATATAGATGATTTATAATCCTACTTGATTGCTTGCACTAAATGCATTTATTTTAGCGTAGATGGTGATTTCTAATCCTATTTTATTTCTTTCACTAGATGCATTGATTTTAGTGTAGATGTTAGTTTTCAATCCTATTTTCCTACTTACACTAGACACACTTATTTGAGTGTAGACGTTGTTTTCTAATCATATTTTATTACTTGCATTAGATGCATTGATTTCAGTGTAGATGTTGTTTTCTATTATTATTTGATTTCTTGCATTAGATGCATTAATTTTGGTGTATATGTTGATTTCTGATTTGATGTAATGGGATGTATTATGGTACATTAATTTTAAAGTCATTGGACTAATAGTGTGCAATGATTTCAGTGTAAACACAAAACATTATTGACAATGTACATTGATTTTTGTGTTATAGTAATTAAACCTATCAATATTGGAGAGCAATAGAGACAAGGTATGATGTTTACTACAACAACTCAAGCTAAATATTTAGATGGTCTACGATTCCAACTGGCCTTTTCAAATAATCAATATGAAAATATGACAAAACTAACAAGGGTGAAAATAGGAATAGTAGAAGAAAATAGTTTGAAGTCAATCAAAATGAAGACTATTCCTAATTGGCTACATGCTTATTATTCACAATCTCTATCATTCAATATTATTACATTGTCACTTTGCATTCAAAATTTTTATTTCATCATTAAAGTTATTTTACAATATTTGTCACCTCAACAAACTGAGGTAATTTACCAAATTTAAAATTAAAATGACTCAATAAATGTCACACATATTTAACATATTTAAAATGGTTTTATTAATATTAGATGTATTTACATAGTATTGAAAAAATTAAGCATATGTTTCTCATATTATGGATAGGTTTTCCTTGGTGGCACAAGACTGAAACCAGCCTAGATCCATCTTAACTTCGGATCTATCAAGCCCCGAGAGGGATCAAATCTCTCGAGGTGCAAACCTTTCCTCAAGTTTTTCACTAAAAAAAGAGGTTTGCACCTCAAGAGATTTGATCCTTCTCGGTGCTTGATAGATCAGGAGTTAAGATGGATCTAGGATGCTTATATCCGAGATTGTTTTTCTATTTAGAGAATATTTTATTTTTATTTTAAGAGGGAAAAACATACTTACACGTTACTTTTACATTGGGATGTAGACACAATATAGACACATTTTAACCACATATCTACCAAGAGCCTAGAGGGATAAAATCTTAGACTTAAAAAAAAATTACATGTCAATTAATACATTTTACTTCTTGGTAAATATGTGATTAATATAGATCTATGTGGTAATTTTCATTGTTTAAATTGTATATTTTTCTATTTTATCATTATTAATATTTTATATTAAAAATTGAATTAGTTACACATTTTCCTCTTATTAAAAAGTAACTAGTCTACTTTACCTTCAATTACATTTTCCTTTCCTGCTAATGTTAACACACACACATATATCTAAACACACACTTTCTATAGAAAGAGAAAGTTCATACTAAAATATATTACTTAATATGGATATTCAAACACTTTCTTTAAGTTATATATGTGTGTGTGTGTGTGTGTGTACATACATACATACATACATACATACATACATATCTATATATATATATATATATATATATATATATATATATAAGGTTGTATAAAATTATAATACCAATAGTTAATTGTTTATTTATATGGTTATTTAATTTTTGTTTGGGTGAGCGAAAAAAAGCAATTGCACCACATGTTGCAAAGGAAAAACCGTAAGGTTGTGGTATAGGAAAGAATAACATATAAGAAAGAAGAGGTAGTAGGAACTTTCTTAGCTCCAACTAGAATTATGTTTCCTGGACCTCAAATCAAAATATCCATATTGGGTAATTGATGTGGAACAAATTTTTTGTTATTAATTGCATGTAAGATGTTTTTTCATAATGGATGAGACATTTTAGCCAAAGTACTCAGGACCTCTATATGACAAAATCTGCATGTTTATTTTTTTTCTGCATGAAGGATGCAGTTGGCTTTTATGACCAAGTTGGGAAGACATCACCCTTCCATGAAATTATTTGCTTCTATCACATTCACAATGTTGAATTCCTCTTATACTACTCCTAGAACTTTGACTATGTTGTACAGCTAGAACTATTCAATGGAATAAAAAATTATCACTATGACATGTTGTACTTCATAAGAGACTACTAAGAAGCTTAATTATGGTAAATCCACCTTCACCTTCCATTTTAACATATAGAATAGAGTTATCTTAATCGTCAATTTTATGGATACGAGATATTTAGGTCCTTTTTAACCCTTTGGGATGATTAGTTAATCTCAGTTGAGAAAATTTATATTAATAAATTATCTACAGTCATATTTCCATTGTTCCTCTTTGAACTCTTTGAACGACCAATATTACACTTCTTTGGTACTTTTCACGTTAGTAAAAATAACAAACATTATGAAGACCCAAAAGAAAGAAGAAAAAATCAAGTTAGAATCAGGGAATCTAGCGACTTATTTAAGGATCATAATTCAAGACTTTAGTTCCTTTTAAAGATAATTTATTTTCCCATCAAATAAAAAGAAACAATAAAAATTTGTAGTGACAAGAATGGGAACAAATTTAAATGTAATAGCTCCATTCCCCAGTGATAGTACATTTTTGTTTGGAAATGAAACTATTTTCCCAATCTTTTAAATAATAGATTCCTCCCTAAGTGACCCTTTAGAGATACCTTTTTTTTCAACTGATTGAAATAGGTAAGTGTCTTTTTTCTAGCATTCTCTGAGTCATTGAATTTAAGGGCAGAGGTAAAGAGACTAGTAGACAAAAGAGAGAAGAGTGACTGAATGTCAAAAGAAAATAACATTGAGGAATGTCTTCTGATTTTCTCATGTGGGCCTTCTTCAATTGATGAGGTGGTAGGAGCTTTCTCCTCCATAATAAGCGACGGAGAATTATGTTGAGTGAACTACTGCTCATGTAACTTTGACTCCTCCGTACAATTGGAATGTTTCTCTTCCCATAGCTCTATCTCGGGTTATAATTCTAGCTTTATCTTGTTTACATTAAAAATTAACTACTCTACTTTACCTTCAATTAAATTTCCCTTTTCTAAATGGATTATTTTTTATATATTATATTCAACTACCACTTTGCACAATTAATACTCAAAATATCTTCTTAATACTGGATGCTCACACTTTTTTCGTTTCTACACTCATATCTCTCTATATATATATATATATATATATATATATATAGCGAGAGAGCGAGAGAGAGAGAGAGAGAGAGTTGTATAAAATTATAATACCAACAATTAATTGTTTATTTATATGGTTATTTAATTTTTTTTGGGTAAGCGAAAATTATTTTTATTATTTTTTTGAGGACGTGGCATACTTACACATCTCCATCATACTGGATTGTAGAATGAGCCTTTCAGCTCAATAAGTGAAGCATATTAAACCTTTATAGCCAATGATTTATACATCTATATAGTTTATAGTTGCGTCTCAACCTTGTCTCCAATAACAAATAAAAATAAATAAATAAATAATTGGGTATGTTTATGTTATGAGATGAAGTGGTGCATTGCAATTAATAAGAAATGGGAACAAAGGTATGGCATTTAAGAAATATAAAAGTGATTCTTATGAGAAAATCTAAAACACCTTTCGATATACATGATAAAGACCTCAAGTACATAAGTATGGATTTTAAAACAACATGTAGTAAAAAGGTTTTCCACATATTGAAAGCCAACAATTACACCACACATTTAGTCTCTTTTCCGACTTTGAGATTAATCAAAGTCAATTCCTCTTTAAACAATAATTTATCCTTTTTTTTAAACCCAAATATTTTCATTCATCCTAGAACTCTGGCTTACTATATGGAAATAAGTGATATATATATAATGTTGGTCACACAAACGAGATAGTGTACATCTCAATATTTATCTAGATACCTATAACAGTGCAATAAAGGTCCCTGATTTCCTTCAGTTTTACACCATTCTTTCTAGATCTATGATATAAGACCAATATGTCACAAATGAATAATAGAATCGATAAATAATAAGAGTGGTCAATTTTAATTCCTTTAAAACTACCAAATCTCATAGCTTCCTTTAGTTCCTTACTCGAAATTTCTCTATAATAAAAGGATTGGAGACATATAGAAATGGAATATAGGTCCATGGTTTCCCTAAATTTTGATGCGTATGACATAGATCCATCACAAAAGATCAATATGTCATGAATGGATAATACATGGGCTAATGAATAGGAGCTATAAATTTTAACTCCCTTGAAAATACCAAAAAGAATCGCCTCCATTAGTTCCTTTCTCAAACCTTATATACAATAAGAGAAGGCAAGTGGGGTAGAGGGTAGACATTCCTTAACTCCCTATTACATCAAAATAAATATGTTTTTGACCCATTTATAAATATATAAAAATAAATATTCTCAACACAAATGATAACCTAGTTAATGAGTGGGACATAGGAGCCCCCTCTTCGGTCTAAAGAAATAAGTTGTTGACCCAATTATCAATATAGAAAAGGAAATATTCTTGAAACAAATGATAACCTAGTTAATGAATGCAATACAGAAACCAAAATATTATCCTAGTTAATCAAGGGAGAAAAAGCCCATATGAGTCAACATTAACATGAGGTACAACCAACTTCCTTTTTCATAGGACTTTCATAAATCAACTTTTACCACCATGTGTTTCAACTTCTTAAATTTTATGGAATGGATACCTTATTATGCTAATTCCATAACATTGTATGGAAATGGCTAAGAAATTAAGGAGGAAAAATATATTTTTGGCACATTTATTTATGAAAATAAAGGAAATTAGGAGAAAAGGAAGGTAAAAGGTCACAGGTTGCATGTGAGGAGTAAAATGAAGGAAAATAATAGAAAATCAAGAAAATAGAGACATGGATTATAAACAGGCTTCTAAGGATGAATTGGTACCCTTTTTTAGTGTAACCTTTTGTTAGTTTTTTTGGGAGCTCTCTCATTATTCTCTCTCTCTCACTCTTGGACACTTAGAGTTTTCTTGGAGCATTTCAACATTGAGCCAAGAAAGAGGGAAGTAAAAAAAGGAAGGACAAGGAAAGGAATGGAAAGAAAAGATCAAGAAAGGAAGAGCATGACCTTGTAGCTTCATCAAGAATACTTGCAAGTAACATATTGCATGTGTAATTTCCTAGTTGGTTTGGACATGCATGGCTTATGCATGTTGGTATTTGGTTCTCCTGTTGTGGGTGGCATGCTTTGACTGGGTTTTGATAGTGGATTTAATCCTTGCCTTTCCTCTTTCCAGATGCCATGGTGTGTTGGTATTTTGATCTTGGTTTTAAGATTTGGAATTTCTAGATGGATTTCAAAATCTGAGGTGAAGGTGGTATCAAGGAAAATTCCCAAAGGCCTAGGAATCCCTTGACCAATTTTGGTGGGATATATTGTAAACCCTAAGGGTGGTGTCTCGATTTATGGCCTACTGATCTAGGATTAGATTGAGGTAAAGCATAGAGATAGGGAGACTAAAAAACTCCTCAAGGATAGTGATGGATTCCAGATGACATTCCAAGTTTTGCTTGGTTTTGTGATCAGAGAACTGGTTTTTGTTTGATCACAGTATGGTGAGGGTGGAGGTGGTTTAACCTATAGATTCCCTTTGTTGTTTCTGTATTGGTTTATTCATGAGATGCCACATTCATGCTTGGAATATGGCACATGGGTGACTGGATGAAGAGAGATTTGGCTCAAACATGTCTATGGTTGGGTGGTACGTGGAAGTCCTGAAATGAGTCGGTTGTTGACTATGTCATCAAAGATAATTTCTCTTGATTTTGTACTTATTAATGTGTGGATTTAATGGATATTATCTCACTTTTATTTACATGGTTTTATATTTTTTTATAAGCATGGTAAATTACTGGTTCATGTCATGGTTATTTCATGTATTTAGTTGTAATTGTTAAAATAATAGATGCAAGAACTAATTGATGTCATATCAGTTTAAGGAAGAGGGTGGTTATCCTTCTTGTAATATTTCATAAGATTTTTCAGTCATTCATGTTTTTTCTTGTGTCCTAGACCTACAGATTTCATTCATGGCAAGTGTTTGACAGAATCTCAGTCTTCGTTGGAGATGGCTAGGTCTAGTCCTGGAGCTATTTTTTAGTTATTTGTCATTTTAGCCATGTGTTTGATGATTTCAGAAACGTACATGAATTTCTAGGTAGTGTCTTGGATTAAGGGCCTAAAAATTTCCTTAAATCATGTGGAAGCAAGCACATGTTTGGGAAATTGAGTCCCTGGATGCTCACATGCATATGTTGTGGGAGCGTCAAAAGCCTCCCAGACACACCCTTGTGAATATTAAGGGAGCTTCCATGGGTTTGAAGGCATAAAATAAATATGTAGATAACGACAAGTCATCATGATGGTTTGGACAACCTCCCGTGGTCTTGTAGTAGGTGCAAGGAGTCTTTGTTATGGTTTTTTCATGTCGATTCCACTTCCTTAAAGTCACCAAGGAGGTTGAGTCTTCTCTTAACTTCCATAAGCTCATTTTTACCTGGGTTGGTTGGTTAATTGGGTAGATGTGAGGGGATGTGTATGTTACATTTAATAAAATTATATTAATAATGAAAAAAAATTAAGAAACTTATAGATAGATAAATCTATAGACAAAGAAAAAGAGAGTAAAAAATGTATAACAATTATTTTATTTTTTTTTCTCTGTGTGTGTGTGTGTGTAGCTGTGCTCCTTTCTTAATGTGAGGGACATGTGTCATTCCTTCAATGCTTGGTGATGGGTCTCACAATTGGCATCTTGTTGTATCTTCTTTTCCATATTCTTAATTCTCTTTCACTTACCCATGAACCTGTATTAGTCCATTCTAATGTTTATATGTGGGATTTAGACATAAAGTATTTCCCATACCATTTCCTTGGTATTTTACATGGATATGTGATTAAATATTGGAGAAAGATCATATTTTTATTTTTATTTGAGTTAGTGTGCAGGGAAAAAGTGCTAGAAAACTTGTTACGTCACAATAGGGTGTATCTTGGTCACAATTTTTGTTACTTAGTTGTTGAAAATTTCTACTACAACTCTAGTTTTCTCACTCACTTATGAAACTCTAGTTACAACTCACTACTACAACTATGGTGCTAAAACTCATTGTTACAAATACAATGCTACAACGAGTCTTGATTCAATTTGTTGCCACAACTCTCTAATGCAACTCCAGTTCCACAACTCCATGTTGCAAATATAATTCCACAAATGACTACTACAACTCTAGTGTTGCAACCGACAGTTTTGTAACTCTCGTGCCAGAAATAAATCTTGCAACTATGGTGTGACAACCCACATTATTGCAACCCTGGTGCCACAACTCACTGCTATAACTACAATGCTCCAACTCTATTCCACAACTCTAGTGCAACAACTTTTTGTTGATATTATAGTGCCAAAAATTTCTACTACAACTCTAAGAACCATGATTCGACATTAGAACCATGAACCATCGAAACTATGAGCCAACAATGAAACCATGACCCCTAATGTCACATATTTTCCACTACTCTATGTAGGAATTATGGATCCATACAAAAATGATGTTAATCCAAGAAAATCAAATAAATAGAAATAAATTTTCGAAAGAAAGACAATATTTTTTTGAGTGGTCAACCAAGAATCTTAGAATTATTTGGAAAAATATTTTTGATTTATTTACTAAATTACTGATTATTAGAACAAAATTTTATAATTAATCATTAATTTCCAATTATTAGTAAGGATTGTAGAAACCATTTCTTATTTTTCGAATTGTTGTAACCACTCTAGATCTATGAAATCCATAAGTAGGTTTATTTTTATGTCTGTTAACTCTAATGTCCATTAATTTTGATACATAAATGAGAGGCATTTCTCCATTGTTTGGAAAGGACTCTCATAACAATGTCCAAATGATAATAAACTAATTTACTTATTTATATTTTATTTTATAATTTCCATAGTGTATGATTTGATTAGTTAACTTCACTTATTTTTTTGCATATTTATAAAATATTAATTTATTTTAATTAACTTAGTTAATTAAATTTCTTTATGTAACTACCCGTGTAAGAAATGTTGATAAATATAAACACTCTATTATATGGACACGGAGCCCACTCTAATAGATCAAAGTGTTGTGTACTTTAGGTAGTTTTCTTTTCTATGATTGCAATTTAGCTCAATTATTTATCCATGTATAATTTATTTTATTTAAAGTTTTGTTATTAATTTCTAGTTGTGTGATTTTTTCTATTTATGCAATTAATTATTCCTACATGGTTGTATTTATTTATTTATCAATTTATTATTCATGTTTATTCTAACTTCGCATGCTTTCATTTTAGATTGTTTTTCATTTATTTATGTTTTCGAAAAAAAATTCTCAAATGATTACATTTGTTTGTCTATGTAAAAATAGGTATTATCTAGGCAAGGATTAGTGTTTTCATTTATTTTTTCTTGTGTTATTTATTTCATACATGTGTGGTTTGTTCTACGTATATTGGAGTTTACACCATTAAGCATCCTAATCCCACATGGGAAAAGTGTGGCATCTCCTTTCCTATAAGAGTATATTAGTATTTCTACCTATGTTGGAGGTTACATCGTTAAGCTTCCTAAGCCCACTAGGTAGAAGTGTAACATTTTCAATTTCACAAGTTTGATCTTTAATTTCCTGCAAGTATGTTTACTTTCCTCAAGCGTGCTCCTCAAGTTTGCTTACTTTCTTGTAAGCATGTTTTTTTCTTCCAAGTGTGTATATTTTCCCGCAAATGGCTTTAGTCACTTTAATGATAATTTTTTAGAATGTTTTCAAGCTTGTGAAACATTTGTACCTCATATGAAAAAAGTCATCATTGATACTGAAACCATAAAAAAAAGCCAATGGAAGTAGAGAGAATAGTCTGGATATGCAATGTGTAGTTACTTCTGAGTTACATATGAGCCCCCAAGTTGACAATTAAATGCATTGTCTTCTGATCATCTTTTTGAGCAATGAGAAAGGTATTTAAAAGGCTTCTCACTTGGTACATAATTAGCAGATATCAATTAGAATATTTTTAATAGAAATTTTAATATTTCAATGTGTGTTAAGTAATATATTTCAATATCAACTTCATATATCAACAAAAGTTACTTTCTCATAGGATTCCCTATGAAAACCGGAATTAGAACTCAATTTCAAAATATCTATTACAATGCCAACTTTCATAAGCTCTTATGACATCCATAACTAAGGTAATATTAGAATGCTTCTCTTATTTATTTTATGAGCATATAAATGAGATTATAAATGGAAATTAGTAATCTTTAATTTGTTTTCTATGAGTTGGTGGGTCTATGAGTAGTATGTGTGTTTAGTCTCAAGTGATTTTAATGAAATTCGCTTGATGTATATAATTAACAATTGTGTGTATTTTATTTAGTATTTATTGCTTCTATTTGAATAATTGGGAGTTTGGTCATGTGTCTATGCTTATTCTTGGTTCTCTCCATTTCGAGGGTTCTTTGTAAGTTGTGGCCTCTGGGTATCCCGTGTGTTTGTTTCTTGTTAGTGGTGCTAGATCATGTGGGCTATGAGGATGTCGTTTTTGTGTGGGTGGGGGGGAATTTCCAAGGAACACCTCTCGCTATGTGGGGTATGTTATGAGTTTAATTGATGATGTTTTGGTATGGTGTGTATGTCCCGGGGAAGTTTCAACTTATGTATTTTCCTATTTCTTTATAGGTATAGGAAGCTTCAACAGTAGTCACAAGTGTGGGCCCTTTGATGTTTCCATGCCTCCTAGGAATCACTTAAATTTTCAATGAGGGTGTGGGGATATCAATATGTAAGGATAGCTAAGAGAGAGGATTTTTTATCAAGATTTTTTTCCTATGTATTTTAATGTTGTATCACCGAAGACAATAAGATAACTTCACAAGTTGGAAACTCGTGCTAAGGTGGAGGTCCAATCCTACTCATAGTCTAGAATTATGACTGAAGTATCTACATAGATTCCAGACCCCAGTCACACCAGGGGAAGGAAGAAGTAGTATTTTAACTCAACGAATTTGAATTTGTAGATGAAAATTCTAATGGGGTTGATTCTGAAGGACAAGTAGGTTGAGAGCTGCTATGCCTTTTCCTCCTTCGAAGACATTAAGAGAATGTTGAGGAATCAATGATTCCCCTTGGATAGATGTGTTGCAAGTATTTCCCATGTGGAGGGACACTTACATTGCAAGTATAATAATGCTAAACCTCCAAGATTGGGTGCCAAATCTCTAATTACCATCTCATCTTTTGAGTTTGAATGACCCATCCTGTCTACCATATTTTTAGTCTTTCTGTTATGTATGTTTGGTATGTTTTGGACAACCTAGTAACAAGGGATTTTGTATTCTATGTTGTAATATAAATGTAGTTGTATGGATGAGTTTTGGGGCCATGGATTCTATAGGAAAGTGTTAGTGTTTTGAACCCATGGTAGTATAAGTCACACATAGAGAAATCCATTGTTGGAAAGATGTTATTTTTGATTTCTTGGTAATATAAAATATTAACTTACAAGAAACAAATGTTGGCATTGAAATATTTCATTTTGGTGAACATCAAAATTTATTTTGTTATTGATATTTCTTTTAAATTTCACATGTCAACTCCATGTGGAGGACGAAAGGGATTATACATCTCCCCAATACTAAATTGTACAAGGAATCTTCCGAATATTTTTTTTTTATGAATTTACACACACACACACACACAATATATATATATATATATATATATGTCAAGTTGTATGTGATCCTCGATGCTTGGCTGGTGGGTTGAGGAGCTGCGATTCTGGGGCATCTACGATGCCAAATTCACTCGGGGATCACACCCCACCTCATCCACACTAGCCCTTAGCTGATTGGATTTTTATCATGTCTCCTCCCCATAGAAAATGGCACAACCACCCCCAATGAGGTTTTATCCTCGGTCGCCTTCTCGATGAGGCCCACCCTAAATCGGTTGTGCTAGTGGGAATTCACACACACACACACACAGAAAAACATATATATGTATAAGTATATATGTATATGTATATGCATATATGTATATCTGTGTGTGTGTGTGACTTGTTGCCTCTAGGTATCATGTGTGTTTGTTTTTGGTTAGTGGTGTTGGATCCTGTGGGCTATGAGGCTAGGGTTTTTGTGTGTCGAGAAACATTTACTAAGAACCCCTCTCGTTATGTGGCATGTGTTATGAGTTTAATTTAAGATGTTTTGGTATGGTGGCTAAGTCCCATGGAAGCTACAACTAATGTATTTTCCAATTTATTTATAGGTAGATGAAGCTTCAGTAGTTGTAACATGTGTGACCCCTTTATTGTTGCCATGCCTCCTAGGAAGCACATGTGTTTTTAGTGAGGGGGTGTGATAGAAATCTGTAAGGATAGATAAGAGCGAGGATTTTTGCTCAAGATTATTTTGAAATCTATTTTAATTTTATATCACAGGGGACAATAAGATAAATTTAGAAGTTGGAAACTCAAGCTAGGGTGCAGAGGAAATCCTACTTAGATTCTGAAATTATGGATGAAGCGTCTACCTAGATTCTAGACCCCAGTCACACCAAGGGAATGAAGAAGTAATATTTGAACTCAATGACTTACATTGGTAGACAAAAAATCTAGTGGGGTTGATTCTGAAGGAAAATCACGTTTAGAGGTACAATGTCCTTGCCTCCTTGGAATACATTAAGAGATTGTTAAGGAATCAATGATTCACCCTGGATAGACTTGATGCAAGGCTTGCGTATGTGGGAGAACACTTAAATTGTGACTCTAATATTGTTGAACCTCCAAGGTTGAGTTCCAAAGCTCTAACTACCATCTCATCTTCTGAGTCTGGAGGACTCGTTTTTCCAACCAGATTTTTAGTCTTTATGCTATGTATGTTTGGTATGTTTTGGACAACCCAGTAATAAGGGATTATATATTCTATGTTATAATCCAAATATAGTTGTATGGATGACTTTTAAAGCCATGGATTTTTTATGAAAGTGCTGGTATTTAAATCCATGTTAGTAAAAGTAAGTCATAGAGAAATACATTGTAGGAGAACTACTATCATCAATGTATTTCTAATATTTTGGTAATATAAAGTATTAATTTACAAGAAAAAAAATGTGGGCATTGAAATATTTTATTTTGGTCAACATTAAAATTTCTTTTGTTATTAATAATTATTTTAAATTTCATGTGTCAACTCCATCTTGAGCACCGAACAAATTACAAATCTCTCCCATACTAGATTTTACAAGGCATCTTCCAAATATATTTTTTTATGAATTTACAATATATATATATATATATATATCAATCTCAACTATGTGATAACAAATGAAGGAACAACACAACTCTTCCACTTTTATTTCTAAAGTTTGTCCACAAGATATTAATAATAATATGTTATAGTTCTAATAATAATTATATATATATATATATATATATATATATATATATATATATATATATATATAAATCATAATCCTGGGTTAGGCACGTTTTATAAATATATTAGTAAAAATTCTATTTTATTTATTATGGAGGAGTATTTAATTATATTTATCTTGAGATGAATATAAAGTAAAAATATTAATAATAGAGGAAATTTTACTGTTGACCTAAGATAAAATATTTTAGTTTTCACCTTAAATGAGTGATACATGTGGATTTTTGTGTTCACCCACCTATTCCGCCTATAAATTTAGTTGGTTTCATTAGTTTCCTTATTTATAGTAGCACTTACTATTTTTAGTATTTTTTCAGGTCCTGAACTTCTGGAGAAGTTTTGACCTGCTAAACGACATTTTTTTGAGGTCCATAGTAAGCCCATAGATTTTGAAAATTTCCTACCACAAATTTTATATTATATCTTTCCAACGAGGTATCCTACATGAAAAATGGAGATAACATGATCAAGTTATGACTCAGGAAGTTATCTATCCAACTAACCCTAACACGGTCCATAAACACTTGGCATTACATCTCTCGGGGTTAGGGTTTCAGTTTTTTATGATTTTCCCTTGTTTTTAATAATAAAGAGCTCCTTGTGACTCATTGTGACACAATTTAGAGGCATGTAGCCGCCACATCTCTTCTTAGTGATAAGCTACCATTGCCTGAGCTAGTTTATTTCCATTTTGTATGTAAGCATATATCAGTTCATTGATATTAATGAAATGAAGTGTTATTTCTACTCCATATCTATATTTATTTTTATATCTGTATTATTTTTTTATCATGTTTCAGTTTGGATCAGTGGTATTAGAGCTACATGCTATTTTTATGTTTTTCTTTGCATGTCCCCAATGAGGTCAGGGTATCAGGAGTTAAGGCTCGAACTCATTGAAACTTTACAAGACCAGCCTTTCAAACCCCGATGGCCTCCGATGGAAAAATAAAGTACATATGAAGGAGAAAGAGATCCTTTTAGAATATTGCTCGAATAAACCCTCAAGCAATAGAGTAAGGTGATGATGGACAACATTTCCCAGATCCTTCGGTGGCTACCCATAGGTGACACATCATCTTCTAGCAAGCACTCTGGAAGCACCACTGTCTTTAAGGTACATGTTAAATTTGGTATCCCCATATTAGAAGGCCAGAAGAATGCAAATTTTGTAGATAAATGGTTAAAACTTATGAAATATATTTTTTGGCTCATGATTTTTCCAACCAAGAAAAGATTACTTTTTCACTCCTTAAATATGCCCTCCACGTGAAGGACTACTGGGAAACCCACTCTAAGAAGAGGGACGAGAGTGAACCCTCACTTCTTTTAGCCACACCCACTTGGAATTATTTCAAGTATGCCATGAAGGAGTAGTATTACCTTGTCAGGTTATATGAGGATAAATACATAAAGTGGACCACTCTACAGTAGGGAAGGGACCAAGACATGCCATAGTTCAAAAATATTTTTCATACCCTTCACACGAAGTTGGGTGTCAAGGATTATGAGAGACCTTTGGTACCAAAGTGCCAAAAATATCTACACAAGCACATCCAAGATGAGATGGATTTCTTAGATATCTCCTAGCTCAACACTTCTTATTGATATGTTATCAATATCAAGCATAAATTGAGGGAAAAGAAATGAGACTTTGGATCTGTGAATTTGAATCAAGGGGAAGGAACCTCAAAAATGCATAAAAAAGGATGGAGCCCAGGCCGGGAAACCCAGGATAATCGACCAAAGGTGCAAAGAAAAACAAACCATGAAGAGAAAGAAGGTGTTGGGTGTGGAGCCTGATTATCTTATTTATTTTGTATCACAGCATTGGATGCCTGTTATTAATGGGGCGGCAATGCCGCCTATAATTAAACACTACCTGGGGGGTCCAGGGGGGTCAACTAAAAATTTATGTAGCCCCCCTTGGCAGTTTAGGGGGCAGCGTCCCTGAAGCTAAAAACACATGTAAAATTGCCTTGTAAAAGTATTGTAATTTCTAGTCAATATAGGCCATTCATTAGGTGAATGATCTGACAGTAAAGTTATGTTTAATTTAGGATCTTTTTGCCCTAGAAGGAAATCCCTTGTTTTGTATGAGGGTATTGTAATTGCAGCTGTATATTGTATGTCTAATCTCAGAGCGAGAAACATATACAGAGCTTGTGAGAGAGAACTAAGGATATTACATCGAATTAGTTGTAGGTTGTGTATCTTCATTTTTCTGGATAATATAAAGGAAGGACTGGCTGTTTGGGGTGGATGTAGTAGAATTTGGGTGAACCACGTATATTTGTGTCTGTCTGGTTTCATGTTGTTTCTGTGTTTGTGTTTTCTGCATTATTTTATGTTTTGCATTGCTTTGTACTATTTATTTTTTCTAATAGAAGGGTACAAGAAAATGGCGTGAGTTCAATAAGAGCCTCACTCACAACACAAGTGAGTGTTGGGCCAAGGAGTCACTAGTGGTTGAGATAAGGCTTCTGAATCAAATGCATGTTCGAAATTTGAGTCACATCTCGACAAGGGGAATGACAAGGGGAAACATATTATTGATGCGGAGCCTAGTGCCACCATTGCTACCACCAAGATCTAGAATAATGACCACAGAGATCCAGAGGATGGGAAAAACCTCTTCCACTCATAAATGTGGGTGAAGGGTTCTTTGTTGTAGTTCATTGTTGATAGTGGGATACAAAAGAACCTCATTTCAGAAAAGGTCTTGAAGTGGCTAGGCCTACTGACCATCAGGTGGCTTCATCAAGGACAAGATGTTTGTGTCAGCCAACAATGTCACCTTCCCTACAACATCATGCCCTTCACATATTAGGCACTATGTGATGTTTCTCCTCTTGAAGTTTGTGATGTATTATTAGGAAGACCATACTTGTGGAAGTGACATGTTATGTATGATTCTAGGCCTCACACTGTTATTATTAATTTGGGCAATAAGTTGTAAATGATACTAGAGGTAACACTGATTACCACCATACCTTTGATAACTGTGAAGAAATGCAGTAAGATCATTTCCAAAAATAGGAATTTTTTTTTCCTTGTGATTATCACTCATGGAAAGAAGAATATTGTAACCATGACCTCTAGAGAAGGCTCCTCCACACAACCATAACAGTTGGAAAAGATCATGGAGGATTACAGGGACATCTTCAGCTTACCCATAGGGGTACCTCTACCCTGTTAGGCCAAGCACTCCATCGATCTGACCCCAGGTGTGTCACTACCCAATGGATCGATCTATCGATTCTCTATTCTAGAGAACGATGAAATAAAGGGGCAGATTCAGAAGCTTTTTCATATAGGGCACATCAGGCCAAGTTCATCACCCTATGGGAGCCTGATCATTTTGTTACAGAAGAAGGATAGGACCTTGAGACTCTATATTGACCATTGGGCATTGAAAAATATAATTTTCCAGAAAAAATATCTAATCCCATGGATTGGTGACCTTCTAGACCAAATCAAGGGGGGGAAATATTTCATCAAGATTGACTTGAATTATAGTTATCACTAGATACCATTCAAACTTGCTGATGTGATGAAATTTTGTTCAAATCCAAGGAGGGCCTTTTTGAATGGTTGGTCATTATTTTTGGGTTGATTAATGCCACCAAAAATTTCAAGAGGTTGATTGAAGATGTCTTGTTACCCTTCACCAAGTCATTTTTGGTGGTGTATTTGGATGACATCTTGATATTTAGCTAGATTTGTGACAACAAAAGTTTTGTACCAACTTGAAGAAATGCACTTTAGGTATGACCTAGGTTTAATATTTTGGGTACATTATTGATGAGTGGGGCGTGCATGTGGACCCATCCAAGATACAATTTATTCAGGATTGGAAGGCCCCAACCACTCCAATAGAGCTCTGCATATTTTTGTTCCTTGCAAATTTATATTGCACGTTCGTGTTGGGGCTCTCTCATATCACTTGGCCTCTAATTCAAGTCACCAAGGGTGGTATGAAAGAAAATTTCCTTTGGTTTGAATCACAACAGAAGTCATTCATGGAGTTGAAACATCGCCTCTATTTTGCACCAGTGATCAAATTACTAGACGTACAACAACCATGTGAGATTGATACAAATACCTCCAACAATGCTATTGGTGTAGTTCTTACTTAGAAGGGGAATCTAGTGGCATATCACTATGAGACACTTTTAGACACCATCTGAAAGTATCTCACCTATGAAACAGAGATGTATTCCATTATGTAGGCCTGCCAAAATTGGAAACATTAAATTTTGGGGAAGGAAACCGTCATCCACACACACCATGAACCCATGTAGTTCACCGATATACAAGAGAAGTTGGAGAATGATCACCATTAGAAATTGTCCACCTACCTGTAGCAATTCCATTTGAATATAACATACAAGAATCACAACACCAGTAATGTTGCAGACTGCCTCATCCAACCATTGGTCATGGCACTAATCATTGTGCTCAAATCTTGAGGGCACGAGACTTTGGGTTGCCTACATCTTTACAAGAGTGATTCAGAATTCAACAACACATACCACACGCTCCTAGAAGGAAATCAAGTTCCAAAATTTCACCTTTAGGATTCATTGTTATGCAACATGAAACACCTCTGTGTTCCTTCAAGCGAGTTTGCAAATATGATTTGGGAGGAGAAATACAGACGATTCGTTGGACATTTTGGAGTATATAAAACATAGGGAATGTTGCAGAACTAATTTTATTGGTTGAACCTTCAGCAAGATGTTGGGAAGTACATTAGATCCTGCACTACTTGCGTCATTACCAAACCAACCACCCAAAATAAAGGCCTATATAATCCTCTTTCTACTCGTAATCAACCTTGGGAATCCATCCCCATGGATGAAATGCTGAGCCTTCCTTCTACTAAATATGGCGAGGACCACATTTTTGTGGTGGTCGAAAAATTCTCTAAGATGGCCATAGTGGTGACGTGCAAGAAGAGTATCAAAATAGAATTATCTTCTAATATTTTCTTTAAATCAGTGTGGGTATACTTTGTAATCCCAAAATAAATTATCTTAGATCAAGATGGAAGGTTTCTAAGTAGATATTGGTCAAGTATCTGGTTGATGCAAGATACCAAGCTCACTAAGTCCCTGACTTTCCACCACCAAAATCATGGCTAAACATAGATCACAAACTAGATGATCGTACACATTCTGCGCATGTACAACTCAAAGCATCAACACATATGGGATGAAAGCCTCCCCTATATCTAGAAAAACTACAAAAAATATCTACATAGCTCAGATAAACTTAGACCCTTTTAGGTGTTGTTGGGATTCTCACCACTATGTCTCATTGATGTGGCCATACCATTTGTAGCTACTCAGGAGGGTGCAAATCATGCCCAATCGAAAGGTAAAATGGATAAAGACTTCATTGAGCACATTCAACACATTCGTCTATATGTCCAAGACATATTGGACATAGCCAATGCTAATTACAAGCAGTGACATGATCAACATCGGGTGCCACACGAGTATCAGATGAGCAACAAAGTTTGGCTACATTGGGAGAAGGAGCACCTCGTTGGGCCCCACTGCAAACTTCGTCTACTCTGATATGGTTCATACACCATCACCAAGGATGTAGGGGACAATTCCTTTGATCTCAACATTCCACCATTCCTCAACTTGCGCCCAATGTTCAATGTGGACAACCGTCGACCATACTTTGCACCATTAATAGACACATCTGACATTGCAGAACGAATCACACCAGCATAATTAATCCTAAATTACATGGAATAGGGCACGACCGATTGGATAATGGAAAATAATATGAAAAAAAATTGGCAATATATGATCCAGCTATATCGAATTTTCAAAGCAGGCCAACTCCCACACCAAGGAATGTGTTTCAGAAAGGACCAAGTTCAATAGAAACTTCCTCGCCTTATGGAGGATCTACATGCAATAAGGAACATTGATTCCTAAGGAGGGAGGACTGATATAGGTCGATATTAGTTTCCACCTGCATATTCCACCTAGACCTCCAATCAGTTTCATTATTTTCCTTGTTTATAGCAGTATTTATTGTTTTTAACAGTTTTTCGGGTCTTGAACTCTTGATCCGGATTTTATGTAGGAATGAAATAGAATATAGAAATAACCATGAACATAGAGATGCAGCAGAAATAATTCTTCATTTCATTAATATCAAATAACAGAAATATGCTTACAGGCATAATGGAACTAAAATAGTTAGGGTGCAGGTAGCGAATCTCCAAGAAGAGATGTGATGGCTACAGACCTCTGAACTGTGTTACAATGAGACTCGAGGGCCTATTTATTATTGAGAAACAATGCAGAACTATAAACTTCCAAAAACCTAACCCTAGGAGATGAAGCGCCAAAACTATGGGCCCTCTTTGGGTAAATTGGTGGTTCAACTTCCCGGGGACGTAACTTTGGCATCCGATCTCCGTTTGATGTGCTCAATAGCTCGTTAGAAAGATATGTCCGAGGAGTACAACTTTTTAGGGCCTCAAACATCATTTAGGACCTCAAAATGGCTATGGAAGTTCAGGCCCTGAAAAACTGCTAAAAATATTAAGTTTTGTTGCAACTTGAAAACTGAAAGAACTGATGGTGGGGGTTAAAATGGAATAGGTGGGTGGCCACCAATATCCACCTAGATCATTAAGGCCCCAAAATGGATTTGGGAGTGGAGGACCTCAAAACATGCTAAAAATAGCAAGTTTTATTGAATGTGAAAAGCTGCAGGAATTGATGGTGGCCACCGATATCCACCTGGATCATTCCTCCCTCCTTAGGAAGCAATGGTCCCCATTGTGTTGTGATCCTCTATGAGATGAGGAAAATTCTATTGAACTGAGTATTAGGTGTGTTGAATATGTCATGGACCTACGGGTGGACATGATGGATGCGTTTAGTAAATTTGGTTTCTTTATCAGCCTCAGACAATACATTTTTGGATTTTGTATGTGTACTTGCAGGATGTATGGCAACATCAGGCGGTGGTGCGTTGGGAGTTAGATCAATGGAGTTCTTTTCTTGACATTGTAGAGAAACCTCTATGAGTGAGGAGAAAATGTCCTCGTATTCCTCCATGACTTTTTCCATCTGCTGCAGCCGTGCAAGGGAGCCCTGTTTGAGGTTGTGGACACAATATTATTCTTTCCCTGTGAATGAGTTGTAAGGAAAATGAATTTCCTAGTTTGGGAAACAATCTTACTGCATTGTTTTGCAGTAGTCAAAGAGATGACAGGAGGCGATACTACCTCTGGTATCCTGTACAAGTTATTTCCCAAAGTAATAATAACAGAACAACGCCTAAAATCATACACAACATGTCGCCTCCACAAGTATGGTTGGCCCAATAATACATTAGCTACATCAAGAGGAGAAACATCACACAATACCTCATCCGTGAATGGCTTGATACTGTAAGGAAGGCAGCACTGCTGGTGGATGTGGAGATCTCTCCCTGGGTGGAGCCACCTTATGGTATACGGCTGCGAGTGTGCTATGGTCGGTAGGCCAAGCCGCTTCACGACCTCTGCTGAAATGGGGTTATTTTGGCTTCCGCTATTGACGAGAAATTGCAGCGGAGAACCCTTCACCTAGATCTGCGACTCGAAGAGGCACTCCCCCTCCTCTGGATCATGGTGGTGGCAACAATGGCACTGGGATCCGCATCAATGATCTTCTTCCCTTTGTCATTGGCTTTGTCTATTTCTAACTGAGGATCAGAAAATGCATCTCATTCGGGTGCCTTTAGTTCGTCCACCAAAGACTCTTTGGCCCGACACTCGATTGTGTTATGAGTGGGGCTGTTATGAAATTCACACCACTTCCCTGTTTCCTTTGGATTTGTGGTGTTGTTCTGAGTTGCATTGCTTTGGCCTTGCCCCTTGTTCTTTGGTTCGGGGGCACCTTTCAGATTCGCAGATCCAAAGTCTCGCTTCTTCTGCTTAAATTTCTGCTCGATCTTGGCGGCATAGAGATATGCCATGCCAAGCGATGTAATGTCAAGGAACTCCATTTCCTCCTAAATGTGTTTGTGCAGACAACTGTGATACTTGAGCACCAAATGTCTCTCTAAATATTTAATACCCAACTTTGTGCACAGGGTATGGAACAAATTCGTCAGTTCATGCACATCTTGATCCTTTTGTTGCCGCGGCATGGTCCATTGGATGTATTTGTCCTCATAGCTCCCCACAGTGTAATATTGTTCCTTGATGCCGTCTCGGAATGAATTCCAAGTGGGTGTGGCCGAGAACAGAGAGGGTTCCCCTTCGCCCTCTTGCTCTCGGTAGGTTTCCCACTATTCTTTGACATGTGGGGTGGCTTTGAGGAGTGCAAAAATAATATTTTCTCAGTCAGAGAAGTCATGGACCGAGAAATACCCTTCCAGCAAATTTAACCATCTATCTACGGCGTCTGCATCTATTTTTCCTTCAAATATAGGAATGTCAAAGTTTACCTGTACCTTGAAGGGAGTGGCCGCTCGAGAGTGGCTATTGGATGTAGATGTGCCATATGTGGGCAGTCATTGAAGGATTTGAGCAAAGTTATCCATCATCACGTTACTTTGTTTCTCGAGGGCCTCCTTGAGCACTATTTTGATAGGATCTCCTGCTCCCTAATCTTTCTTTTCTTCCGCCATGGGAGGTCGTCAGGGTTTGTGAAGCTGATCTTGCAAGGGTTCAACTAGATCAAGCCCTAACTTCTTATACCCTGACCATGTTGGTGACATGCAAATAAAAACAAACAAAGAGCAGACCCGCTCTGATACCGCTGATCCAGATTTTATGCAGGAACACAACAAAATACAGAAATAACCATGAACATAGAGATGCAGTGGAAATAATGCCTCATTTCATTAATATCAAATAACAGAAATATGCTTATAAGCATAATGGAAATAAAATAGCTAGGGTGCTGGTATTGAATCTCTGGGAAGAGATGTGATGGCTACAAACCTCTGAACTATGTTACAATCAGGCTCAAGGGCCTATTTATTATTGAGAAACAATGGAGAACTCTAAACTTCTAAAAACCTAACCCTAGGAGATGAAGTGCCAAAACTATGGGCCCCGTTTGGGTAAATTGGTGGTTCAACTTCCCGGGGACGTAACTTTGGCATCCGATCTCCGTTTGATGTGCTCAAGAAGTTGTTAGAAATATTTTTCCGAGGAGTACAATGTTTGAACAAGCAACATGTACTCATATTGCTCTCTGTTTTCCCAAAAAACGTCGTTTAGGGCCTCAAAATGACTTCAGAAGTTCAGGACCCAAAAAACTGCTAAAAATAGTAAGTTTTGTTACAACTTGAAAACTGAAAGAACTGATGGTGGGGTTCAAATGGAATAGGTGGGTGGCCAACAATATCCACCTGGATCATTAAGGCCCTAAAATAGCTTCAAGAGTGGAGGACCCAAAAACCTGCTAAAAATAGTAACTTGTGCTGAATGTGAAAAGCTGCAAGAATTGATGGTGCTGGTCCAAATGGAATAGGTGGGTGGCTACCGATATCCACTTGGATCAACTTTGGAATAGTTTTGACGCCCTAAACAACATTTTTTTGAGGTCCACAATAGAATGGCCTACCACAAATCAATTAGTACTCGGAGAGATATTTCCAATGAGGTATCGTAAACACCAAAAGAGGATAATACGACCAAGTTATGACCCTCAGTAGTTGGCTGCCCCACTAACCCGAGTGGGGCAGACAAAAACTTGGTGTTACATTTCCTAAGGTTAGGATTTTGGTTGTTTAGGGTTTTCCCCTGTTGTTCTATAATAAAAAACTCCTTTAGCCTCACTGTGAAACATTTTAGAGACATGCATCCACCACATCTCTTTTCAGAGATAAGCTACCATAACCTCAGCTAGTTTATTTCCATTCTATATGTAATCATGTTTCAATTCTCTGATATTAATGAAATGAAGTGTTATTTCAGCTGCATCTCAATATTTATGGTTATAATTGTATTATTTTTCATTCCTATTCATCTCTCCCCAATTTTTCAACTCTCCCAATTCTTTCAACCTCACTCCTGTAGGTTTTAACCCTGTACAGAAATTATCTACAAACGAATCTTAAAATAGAAAATAAAAAATTGTGAGAGCATAAAACATAAAACATATCAACATTTATATTTTCCCCTGGATCCTAAATCAGGACGACCAACTTGATTTTTCATTATATTACTTTTAGTGTTATAACACATATATATACATGCCGAAGCATACATAAACCCCAATCCATTAACCTTGGATTAGAACATAACCATAGTTCCCTTAACTGGATCTACAAAATACCAGGGGCCAAAAACCATCATGCCCCAAAGCCATGTGCAAACCCATGGAAAAAATCATGGGCGGGTCCGCCCACTGGAAAATAAGGTCCAATTTTTTTTGTAGGGGCACTGCCCCAGACCCTGACAGGGGGGGCTGCCGCCCCCCCTATGAACCCCCATTGACCCCCCCGCACATGACTAGTCATGGAAAGAATATAACACATACCCAACATTCTCCCACTTGTTCTTTTCTTTTCGCATGGGGCCACAAGAGAGCTTAGTCATTAGCCCAGTTCTGCAACACCCATTGTTTCTCTACACCAAGAGAACTTCTGAGTGCTCACAGACTTTTTTAATGCATTTGCAACATTCTTTAAGGTGTCCACCTTTACCAGAAACACCCTATTAGCCTCAACCATATCTCTCACAAAGTGATATTGAACATCAATGTGCTATGTCTTTGAATGATAAGCAGGGTTATTAGCCAAGAAAATTGCACTTTGGCTATCACAGTCTATCCTTATAGCTTGCTGCACCAACCCCATATTTGAACACAATCTCTGCAACCAAACTGCTTCCTTGCTTGCATGAGTGGCTGCTATGTATTCTGACTCTGTAGTTGAAAAAGCCACTATAGACTGTCTTTTACTCATCCAATTTACTGCACCTCCAAATAGGCCAAACACATACCCAATTTTAGATCTTCTTTGGTCCAGATCTCCAGCCCAGTCTGCATCAACAAAACCATGAATGTCCAACACTCTTTCCAATCCTATTCTTCCCTGGTAGCACAAGCCATAATCACTAGTGCCATGCAAATATCTGAAAACCCACTTCACTGCTGTCCAATGCTCCTTCCCTGGGTTTGACATAAACCTGCTCAATACTCCCACTGCATGTGCAATGTATTTTCTAGTATAGACCATTGCATACGTCAGGCTACCCACTACGCTTTCATATGGAACACGTGACATATCCTCATCTTCTTCTTGTGTCTTGGGACACTGTTTAGCAGATAGCTTTACACCTATAGGAATCAAAACATTCACCGGTTTACTATCCTGCATATTGAACCTCTGCAATATAGTCTCGACATACTTCCTCTGGTTTAACTAGAGCTTCCTCTTTGCCTGATCTCTCTTAGTTTCCATGTCCAAAATATAATTTGCAGCACCAAGATCCTTCATGTCGAATTTGGAGAATAGTTGGGTATTCAAATCTTGGATAATTTCTTTGTCATTTCAAATCAACAACATATCATCCACATATAGGACCAAATAAATAACACGATCACCAATTAATTTAAAATAAACACACTGATCCTCCTTGCTTCTATTGAAGCCCAAGTCCCCATATGTAGGTATCAAATTTCTAATACCACATCCTTGGTGATTGTTTTAACCCATACAAAGACTTCTTTAACCTACATACTAGTTCTTTCTTCCCCTTCACCATAAAGCCTTCGGGTTGTTTCATGTAGATCTCCTCTTCCAAATCCCCATGAAGAAATGATGTCTTCACATCCATATGTTCTGTCTTCCTCAAAATCAAATGGAGCAATAACGGATAAAAGTAATCTAATAGAAGTAACTTTGGAAATAGGAGAAAAAATATCACTAAAATCAATTCCCAACACTGCAGGAATAACCTTTTGCTACCAACGAAACTTTGTATTCTCCACCTTGCATTCTAAATTCATATTCTTCTTAAACACCCATTTTCTCCCGATGGAGCTTCATCGGCCGAAAACTCCACCGGATCCCATGCCTCATTTTTATGCAAAGGATGCCATTTCATCAACCATGGCCTCCTTCCATAGTTTTCCATCCTTTGAATCTACGCACTCCCTAACGATTACGGGATCATCATCGGTTATAGTTAAAGAAAAATTACAACATAAAGTATGGACTATACGTTTCGTTGTCTTGTTTCTGAAAGTGATCTTCTCATAGCTAGAGTTTTTTGGCTCTTCCTCTACGAGTCTTCTTCGTTGTAGAGTCTGATTCATACTCTTTTAGATTGAACTCTATATTCTCGGGTTCCTTTGGTAGGACTTCATGTTTAACAGCGTATTCACCTCTCTAAACACCACATCTGAAACCTTTCTTGTTCTAGCATTGCAGGTTTAGAAGCATGTGTAACCCACAACCATCCTTATACCCAATAAGTACCTTTCGGTTATTATCCAACTTGTGATTACTTTACTCCTTTTGAACATGTACATATGCATCACATCCAAATATTCTCATATGTGAAAGATAGGGTTCTTACCATTCCACACCTCATGTGGATTCTTATCTTCCAACGGCGATGAAGATGATATGTTAACTAACTAAGCATGCGGTCTCCAGCAGGCATGCTTCTTTCACTTTTCCATCGGTTTTATTTTCATTCTTTCGGCAACTCCATTTCACGAGGTTTTGTATGGAGTAGTATTAAGCCGTCTTCATACCACACTTCTTACGGAACTCACCAGGTCCTTCTTCGAACTCCCCATGTTATACATCCTCAACACTGTCTTCTTCTCTTTCGAGTTTTCCACCAAAGCCTTAAATTCTTTAATCTCAAAGAGGTAGATTTGTTCCTCAAGTAATATATCCATGTATTCTTCGAGAATTCATCTGCGAATGAAAAATATTACACGGACTTGCCGAGTGATGGAATCGACACGGGTCCAAACACGTCACTCTAAACAAGTTCTAATATCTTGTTTTTACCCTCTTAACACCAAAAGGAAAACTCTGCACCGTTATGCTTTTCCCATATACACAATGTTCAAAGAAATCAAAATCAGGAAGGAAAATTAGTCCTTACCTTCTACCATACCATTTCCATACGATGCTCCGAAGGCCCTTCTCTCCAATATGTCCAAGCATTTGATGCCATAGCATGGTCTTTCTCTAAAGACTACTAGGCTTTACGATCCACTTTTAGGAACCACGGAGACTATTGCACCCATCAATAATAGTGTTTGCCCTGAGAAGCTTGTACATAGTCCCAATCTGAACTCCCTGCATTAATACCGATCCTTTATTTTGAACCATATTACAAGTATCCTTTTCGGTTTCTTGTTTTTACACCATCATCCATATTTAACTTACGAGAAATTAGATTTACGGCCAATGCGAGAATGTGAAAAACACCGAAGTGTTCTAATCCTTCCGCCTTGCGACTTCGACTTAAATTTTCCATGTCCGATGATTACGGCCTTCTGTCATCCCCCTGAGAACATCACGCCATCGTATTTCTCATACTTGCAAAACCACTCTATGAGGGTGATGAAAAGAATGCTGGCATTCAATTAACCACGACTCATGATCTACATGTGTATTTGAAGAAGAAGAAGCCAAATATAGATCCCCAACTTCATCTAATGTGTTTTGCCTGCGGAGAAGGAGCATCATCGGATCCCTTTCCTTTCTCGGGTGCTTTATATGTTTGTGGTCCTTTTTATGTTGCCATACAACTTTCCACATTTCAAGGCACCTTTACAACTTTCCGGGAGATTTAGATCCCCCACTAAAAACCTTATTCTTGTTTATGTTTTGGGACCTTCCTCGTACATATAAGGCATCTCCATTCTAGCCCTCCATATTTCTCAGTGTCATTTCCTCCAACAACAAAGTTGAGACGATGTCATCAAAATTCAAGGTAGTTTTATTACTACCCATTGCAATAACTAGACTATCCCACGAATGCGGTAGAGAACACAACAAAATTATGCACTTATCTTCTGTCTCATATTTTAATATCAACGGATGAAAACTAACTTACCACGGTATTGAAGGCACTCCCGGATGCTGCATCATGGAGTCTCCATCCTTCATCCTCGAGGTTATACTGACTTTTTTTGCGGAGGAACAATTTATTCACCGGAGAGACATATTGGTACAAAGTCCCAAGTTTGTGAACAAATTCTTCACTTGCGTAGCTTCCACGGACCAAAACCAACTGCCTCTTAGAATCGAGGAGACACACAACCGTGATACTGCTCTTTTCCTTTTGATCCAACTTCTTCCAATCTTCATCGGCATTGTTGTTGGTTTAGTACACGGATCTACCATGATCCATTGATCTTTATCGACGGCGGGTCCTCCATTTGAGCTTCCACAACTCAAAACTCTAACCATTAAATTTCATAATCTCTGTTACACTTCCTAACCATCTTCTTTCACCACAAGAATCGATCCCGCGGATCTCCCCCTTTGAATAGGGTCTACCACGGGCGAGAAAAAAACCCCTCGATGACATCCCATTGAAGCCAAAAAAGCTTCGATACCAAATGTAGGTTTTGTATATACGAAATTATCTACAAACGAATCTTAAAACGAGAAAATAAACAATAGAGAGAGCATAAAAAATAAAATAGATAAACACAAATTTTTTCTCTTGGATCCCAAATCGGGACGACCGGCTTGATTTTTCATTATATTCCTTTTAGTGTTATATACATATATATACATTCTAGAAGACATACATAAATCCCAATCCATTAACCACAGATTAAAGACACTTAGTAGTTCCTTGTGGGATCTACAATGCCAATGGCCGAAAACCATCATGCCCCAAAGCCATGTGCAAACCCATGCCTGCAAGCCATGGCGGGTTCACCCACCAAAAAATAAGGTCCAATTTTTTTTTTCCGGGGCAACGCACCAGACCGGACGAGGGGGATTTAGCCACACAGACCGTGTGACTACTCATGGAAAGAATATAACACATACCCAACAGCTCCTACCATAAAGCTAGCAATCTCAGAAAACATAAAAAATAATTAAAAAATTCCATAGATAGTAAAGAACCCAAAAAATAAGAAATAAAAAGGCCCAAAGTACTCCTAAGATCAAGATATAACCCACAAAAAAGTAGAGAACATAAGTATTTACAAGAGTTGGATTGTCTGGAGTCCATTACTAGTTGAATATGGAGGTTTGAAATCACCATGAACATGAAATTACATATGAGAAAACCTCCAACCCATATGATCCATTTACTCGGTAATTATCCTTTCTCCTCACTATAATGAAGCTAACTTATGTTGCATGTTGGATTATGGTGCAGGTCATTCATTAGTGACCACATTTCGATCATCATGTCGATCTTGTTGAAGCTGCTCTATGAGAAGAGTGGTGTACCATATCTGAGTTTCTAAAGCGTCGAAAATTTAGGGAAAAATATGTACCCACCTAGGATAGAGAGTTTCCTCCATTAGATATAGTACTTCCACAAAGTGAAAAAGTATCCTCTCCCTACGGACCCTGTCGATTTCCGGACTTACAAAAATCACCCATAATGACACCAAACACCCCCATACTACATAATGATAATTTTACACACCACAATCTTAGAAAAAGTGTCAAAATAAACAAATTTTGCTTCGGGATTAAAGTGAATCTACCTCCACCTACTACAAGATAAGAGTTAAAGCTCAAAACATGTTCACATGAAAGTCATGCAATAAATTAAAAATGTTGGTCACCCACCCACTATACAACCTTCCTCTATGTCATCCCTGACTAAAAGATTCAAATGTTCGGACACTCCACAAAACCCAATTTCCAACCATATAAACCTTGCATAGGATTTAGAACCACAATTTTAATACCAATTAAACTTACATACCTAAAATATAAGACTTCCAATAGCATATATTAAAGAGGTCGAGATACAACATACCTTGAAAACACAACACATATGATCTTAAAATAAAAACCATATCATATCCCACTTAAAGGATTGAGTGATCTTAATAGGGTACTAAATAAAATTCCAACTGAGAATCCACCCTCTACCATTCACATTTAATTTCACGTTATAGGAACTAAGCTTTCTCAACAATGAATATAGCCCTAATTATCTACCTCTTCATGGTCCTAGCCTTTGTGCTTTTGTATTGTAACAACACCATGGATAATTCCTTACACAATTCAAAATTTTCCACCTAGAAAACCATATCTTTAGGAGTAGGGATAGGTTGATGGCATGTGAATCCCACTAATGTGCTTCACCACCCTTGTTAATACCCACAACCAAGTTTTCAAATGTTGAGACCAGATTCACTAATGCACACAAAAATCTAACATCCAAGTTCTAGAAGGTTCCCTCCATAATCCCTTTCATGTCGCCAAAATGACACATCCGATAGGATACCACTTACGAGAGAGGGTAAATCCCTCTTTCCCCAATATAACCTTGAGTCTCCACCCCCATAAAGTGAAATTCAAAATATATATATATATATATATATATATATATATATATATATATATATATATATATATATATAAAGAGAGAGAAAGAGAGAGTAAAATATTTTTTTATTATATCCATAAGTGTTTTCTACTTCCCAATATGAGGGACATGTGTAATTATTTGAAATATTGATATCGAGGTTAGCACATGGAATTTGAATTCTTATTTTATATTCAAGAGTCCCTTCAAACTTATTCTTTCAATTTTAGGAGCCTCCCAATTATGGATTCTATAATCTTATGTTCCATTTACTCCAACTTTCCTTCCATCTCCTCTTAAAATTGTTCCTTATTTTCATTCATCTTCTTTCCGATCTTTCATTTTATTTATATTTGATTATTTTGATCAAGTTATCCATTTTCATTGACTTTTCATTCCATTCATTGATTTGATTATCAATTTTCAAATAGTTTATTTTTATCCATGGAAAATTTTAGGGGCTAATATTCACGAGTAGAGGCTAATTTTCCATGTTTTTTTTGAAAAAAGAAGTTCGCCAAATTTCCATTTCTTCTAAGAATGATTTGCCGAAATTTTCTGGTATAAAATTATTCTACATTAAAAATTCGTTAAATTATATAGACACTAATATTAAATTATTAAAATTTGAATATTTTTACGAAAATATCTCAAAATTTTAGAATTAGCACATTGGGTAGTAATATTAGCCAAGGTTTCTAAACTTTAAAATAAATTTCCATCATTAAAAATTTCATAGGTTTTTTATCTCTTCATTTTCTTCATGAGTTATGGATGAACCTTCTAAACATTTATTTGGTGACGCAATTTTGGATCTTTCCTTGGAGCCATGCAAGAAAATATTAATTTTTCCTTGTTTACCTCTTTATCACGAATTATGGTTCTCCTTCACGGGTGATCTTATTGGAAAAAATTACCAAGAACAAGGAAGTACGAGATGTTATAACCTGTAATATACATGTGGGGATTGATAGTGGTATTCAACCTAATATCGAAGGGAACTAACTAAGGAGGCTCATTTGTGCCCTTATCTATAATACTCAACTACCCAAGTACTTGAGTGGTCTCCTCAAGAACCATTCTTGATGTACTATACTATAAATATGGATGATTACCTTATCTATCGTCCAATTTTAGGCTTACCTAGTCAATTCCCTACATGTATAAAGGTCTATGGAATTAATATGATATATACATCTATTTTTTAATGCGATATTAGCAAGGATATTAGTAGGTGTTATGAGATTTCCAACTATGTAAAACCATGTGCGAGTTCTTGAATGTATCATTTCCTTACAAAGTTTTACCTATCAGAAGATAGATCCCTATAACTTAAATATTTTAGGAAAAAACTATAAAAACAAAAACTCTTAAATGAAATTACTTATGCTCAAGAAAATATCCCACAACTAACCAAAAAATAACTTGTACAAGGAAGTGATTGAGGCTATTATGGCCCAAATTATGAATTTTGACACCTTTTTTGGAACTATAAATTATTGGTGTAGATCCTATAGTAAAATGATGCCAAATGTAACCTATGAAAATTTATTGCCGTTTGGAGATTCTGTAGATGGAATACATTTGTCGCCATATATATATATATATATAGAAACCTTTTAAGTTTGAATTTTTCTTGTGGTACAATGATATGAATTCTTAAACTCTTGAAAATTTTACTATTTGAAACATCACTGAAAAAGATATAACAAAATTTGAGGATGGATATTTTTAAAATTGATTTCAAGGTTAGGCACAAACCTTATATTACATAAAATATATACCATAACATTTAGTAAACCAAAATATGAAATTTTGACCACAAAATTTTTCTATCTAAAATACCCTTAAAAGAGATAGGAAAGATGTCAATATAAGTCATTTAACATTGATTTAATGATTAATCACAACCATATCTTCCATATAATATATATTTAGAATCATATTTAAATATAATTTAAAATTTTGGTCATGTTTACCATGATAATTATACTTAATTTACACAAAATTTCACAACTTGAAACTTAAAAATAAATATAGCCACGAGTAAAAAGTTTCAATATAAATAATTTAAAATTTCTTTCAAAATTTTCCATTAACTATATTCCATATGATATATCTTAGAATGTATAGTGAATAAAAACTCAATAAAAAAAAATTTGTCTTAAACTTCCCAAAAGGGAAGTTATAGTGAAGATAACAAGATGTCTTGATTGAAAGGGAAAACATTATGATTGTATTCTCTTGATACAAAATGTTGTGAACTAGGCACTAAAAATGATAAAAGTCTAATGAATATTAATTCAATTTGATGTGGAAAGATCTTTACAATGACTCCAATGCATATGACAAGATATGATACCTATACAAGAAGTCTTGTTTGTTATAAATGGGAAATGATGTGACATGATGTAACCTAACACTAAGCCAACTTTAATCATAACTAGTAAAATAACAAGAAATTATTTTTAGGGCTTTAACCTAGGGGCCCTATGGCATTAAAACCTACCACTTCCATGGAATATAGTGTAAATTTACACTACTTGAAGAAAAGTTTAGTACTCTTCACCACTTTCATTTCTAGTATATGTGGTAGTAGAGAAAGTTTTGAGTCTCGAGACTTGACAACATGATTGTTTGGTTGCTATATTTGATGAGAGAGGAAATGTGGCAAGGAAATAGGTCTTCAAATGAGTTTCTATGAACTTGGAAAAATTACATAACCAATACCACAAAATCAAATAATTATAGATTTGGTGTATTAGGCCATAGAAAATGTCATCTTTATACATCCTCTTTTCCCTGCCTTTAATCCCTTTTCACTTAAATATGACCTTGTACAAACTTTTTTTAATACTTATAAAATTTCTTAAAGTGTTTTCCATTGCCTTCCCTTAATATATCACATGAATTATGGCTAAATATTAGAAACATGTCATTATTATTCATCTATATTTAAAAATGGATTACTCTATTGATTGTTCCCAAACTAGTTGTCACTTGTTACTCCTATAATAGAAAATATATGAAGTGGGTAGTCGATATTTCTAATATATGGAATCATAATTTCCGATATAAATGTTTACTCAAAATATGTCAACCCATATCAGACATTTTGAGAAATAAATATTTGTTATTTTTTGTAACACTAGAACCTCTAACTTCTACTACAAAAATAGAAGTTCAAGTTTCTACTACGAAACTAGAACCTAGAGAGTCATGCTAAAACCCCGAAACCTTAAGCACAATGCTACAACATCACATTATTGTTTATTTTTCAAGTGGCACTCTGCAACCCAGCATAGGGGAGATGTGTGTATCTATGTCAGTGTAAGTAAGTTTGTCAACATTAATTAAATACCAGGAAAACTATATATATATATATATATATATATATATATATATATATATATATATATATATATAGATATATATAAAAAATAAAAAAAGGTTAAGTTTCAGCTTCATATTCAAATTAAAACACATGTAAATGTAAAATATAATGTAAAAGCTAAAATGCAAAATGAAAAATGTAAAATCCATATAAATTAAAATAATTATTTCATAACCATATTTAAATTTAATTAATAGCCTTTATAAAATCTTAATACCTACAATCTACTTAAAATATAAATATTTTTAACCATCCTATTCACACCCACATTACCATGGATATTATTAACTTGTAAATAGTATTTGTTACAATACCATCCGACAATACAATGGCTTAGAAATACTGGGTTACAAACATATCATTTCATAATCAAAATAGTTTAATTTTATAATATTTATTTAATTAAATATAAAATAAAAAAGGTTATAATTACTTTCGATAAATATTTAATTCCTACCTCATGCTACCAAAAATAATTTGTAGGTATTGTGTGAGAGAGAGAAGGAGAGAGCGAGAGATGGAATTTAATAGGGAGAGAGAGGGAGCGAAGAACAAAGACAAAGAGACAGAGGTGGAGAGAGAGAGAGAGAGAGAGAGAGAGAGAGAGAGAGAGAGAGATGTTACTTTTAGCTACGTCATATCTTTTATTTGAGCCTTAATAAATCAACCCTAAAGTGAAGTGAAAAGATTACCACTAGAAAGAGTATGTAGAGACTACATGGACACATTGTAATATTGGTTAAACCATATAGAGGATATACATTCGGAAAAGTAGTTTTATGACATTAGGTAATTGTGCATTGTGTGCACAATAGTGTATATGATGAATGGCTTAGTGGTAAATTATAAGCGACTTCAATGTTGGAATAAATAACATCTAGCTTGATTATATTTTTTTAATGTGTTTATGTATTTATAGAAAAACTAAAAAACTAGCAATATTATTTGTTTATATAAAACAACCAAGATCCTCTTAACTTCACATATGCCAAGCAACGTGAGGGATCAAATCACTTGAGGTCAAACTCTATTTTAGAGTGCAAAAAATATTTGATACCTCCCTATAGTTTGGTAGATCCGAGTTAAGATAGATCTAGGTTGGTTTTTTATTAGAATTTTACTAAGTCCTAAGGACAAAGGAAACAATGTAAAATACTAAATTGGAATTGTACGAAGTGATCGTTTTTAAAGTTATCAAAAAATCTTATCAATTTTAAAAAGTGTTGATTTACAATACACCATTTTTTAGCATATTTTGACATTTTAAATTTTATTATGTATCAACTATAAGCATTATTTTTAAGGTGTAGTGATTTTTCATGTTGATTTCCCAAGAAAAATGTTAATGCATCATCAACCCCTTTTTTCAGAAGACTTATTTTAGACACTTTAAATTTTCTAATGTATTATGTATGGATACAATTTTTTTTTTTAATTTAACAATTTTTGAAGTAGTCTTGTTATTCTTCTTCTTCTTATGCCTTGACATATTTATTTTTAAGTGTTTTTGAGGTTTGTGTTTTTTTCTTTTCATTCTCTTGTTTAAGCAAGACCTTCATTTCTTTCAGTATATTTTAAAGTTATGTTTATATATATATGTGTGTGTGTGTGTGTGTGTGTGTGTGTATTTTTTAGTCAAATGTTAAAATTTATTACTACTGGTAAGCAATTCTTGATGTGTGCGATAGTAGTGATTTTGGCATTTGACAAAATACATACATACACACACACACACACACACACACACATATATATATATATAACAAAAAATTATACATTTAAATACTTTTGCTAAAAATGACATCCAAATAAATGATTTTATGGAAAAAATTGTAAAAAAGTTGAAAAATAGATTTTTGTGAATTTATGTCAAAAAAATAATAATCATCTATATTTTGTTTCAAAATATAATGATTCACCTAAAAAATTAAAGCGAAAATCACATAATACTAATACTAAACACATAACAAAAATAAATGAATACTTATTCTTCTCATAAAATTTCAAAGTCAAAATAATAAGTATAACAATAGTGGTTCCAAAAAATGAGCTTGATTTGGAACCATAATTGAAATTTGATTAAGAATATCATATAATCCATTCTCATCATCTTCTAGAGTTTCATTATTTTTTCTCTTCATTATATTTTCTACTCGAGTTTCGTCATTTTCTTATTTTTTGGTTCTTTGATGTACATAAATAACCAAAGTATCCATTTCAATCATTCCATCTAACGGTGGTTGAGGTTCCTTTTTTTCCACACGTGATTTACATTATCTAATCTCTTTCCTGAAACTAATAACTTCTTGCATTACATATGGAAGAAATTGAGTAACATTAATCCTTCTTGAATAAAATTTCATTGTAGTGAGTCTTTTTCAGCCATGATGCAATTTCTTCCTTTTTGTAGGCAACATGTTAGTGTTGCAACTAATCATCAAGTACAAAAGAAATAATTAAGTAATTAGTATAAACACATAAAAATTTAAAAAATAAAATATTGAAATTCAATTTTATGTAATAAAAACTTACGTGAACATTAAAATATATCAAAAACCCAATCTCCTTGATTTTAACATAATATAAATATATATAATCACTTGACTATGGTTTTTCATAAGTGTTAACTATCTACGTTTTTGCTTCTTTACCTTCATATGCTAGTTTGTTTACATTTTTTTACAACAACATCATTAACCAATACTTGGATATGACTCTTTCCATCTCGATTCATAAGAATAAGATTATATCTATCATATTTTTCCAATATTCGACATGAATGAAAAAACAATAGGTTATAATTAGCTAATATACGCAACGAATAAGATTTGATTTTCTGTGGCTGTGACAATAAAGGTTCAATTATCTTGTACAAAATTAATTTTTTTAACATTAATCGAACATACAATTTCAATGTCTTACAATGTAAGTTGCATCCTTGGATTTTTCTTTTACTGTTGAAACTTGTTAATAACATTCCAAATTATGTGTACGAACAAAATGTCAAAAATCTCCAAAATGGTGATTTTGTGACGCCTTTTAAATCCACGTAACCACTTCATAAAATCTTGATAAATATAAGGCTCACTATCATATTCAATGTTTTATGTCTGATAAAACCAATTTTTCCATTCCCCTAAACCCTCTTAAAAAACCTCCTCATTCATCATTTTCCTCAAAACATGTTAAACAATGTAAAAACTCCTTTTTACATTTTTTAAGGTTAAAATTTAGCTTATCGGGCCTTTTGATTTATGCATTTAACCCCTTTTTTTTGTGTTAAAACGGGATTTTTTAATAAAAATCCTTAAGCCCTTCTTCTCTTCAGACCCAACCCCCTTTCGACTTAAAACCTTATCCTTCACATATTCTACAACCCCTCCCCATCTAAACACACTTTCGCTCATTTCATTTATTCAACCCTTTCTTAAACCTTATAAACACCCTCTTTAACCTTCTAAATATTAAAAAAGCGAGCCCCCCTTTCCCTCATCCCACCTTTTTTTTTATTGAGCCATCTCCGTCATTGATTGGGAACCCATTCTCCCGATCCAACGGTTGTCGCATTCCCAACCTTACCCTACATTACTATAACCGCACTATCCCCGAGTCGTACGCCACATCACCTCATGCCCGAGCCCTACGTTACACTATCCCCTCATCCATTTGTATTTCACCACATGTCCACGGGCTCACCACTCCAAATTTTCTCTGTCTCCGGATCATTACTGGTGCGTATCATTACCCGAGATCAACGACTTGAAGCCGCATATCGTGTAAAGGATTGTGATGGGTTTGATAATTTCCAACGGACAAAATGGGAAGTTTTTTTTTTTGTCTTACCACGCGTGCAACAATATACTAGTGTGCGTCATTTTCTCCCCAAAACCACAAAGCGCCTTTACCCACACGATAATTCGAATTTCCCCACCTCGGTTGAATTTCCGCACGGTTCTACCTTTGGAATCCTTCCTCACCCCACCCTCTTCTGCTCACCGTAATCGCCTCCAGAAATCTTCCAAACCCCAAAAAATGCAGTGAAGCCCTCGCATAGGTTTTAAAGATTAACAGTTTGTGTTTGTATAGGTTCTAATGGAAGAAAGTCTACCATCCCCTCCCCCTATCCAAAAGGAGTTGGATTAGACACTGGGTGAAGAACCAGTAATATTATTTAAAATAAAAGGGACAGAGGCCCTGTGTTAAGATCAATCCTCGATGAAACATGATCATTGATGGATCGAATGAACCTCCAGCTACAAAGAACGGCCCCCCCCTACACACAAAAGACACAAACAATCAAAGAAACAACAAAGGAAGAAAGCAGAAGAGTCAATGGGCTAATCCTCATCTGAAGACAAAATAAAATAGGGTTAGCCAGTCAAAGTAGAATTTTAAAGAAAATACAAATTGATGAAGGTAAAAGAGAAAAATAAGACAGTGGAAATGTTAAAAGGATAAAGGAAAAAGATCAAGGGAAATAAAAGAAATAATTAAATGAGCAGGACAGAAAGATCAAGAAGAATTGAAGAAAATATGATAAAGAGTAGACAATAAAGGATAAAAATAGAATTTAAGGCTTAAAGACAGATATTAAAGATAAAAAAAAGGCAGACTAACCCAAAGAAAATTCGAAATGACTAAGCATGCGGAAGTTACTCCTCTTAAGAGATATTTTTTCCACCTAGTGCTTTGTTTCCTTCAACAAAACGTTAGGCAGTTATTGGGTTGAGTCAGAGTTATTTTTATCAGTCAAAAAGTTATTGTAAAAGTTATGAAAAAGCCTCAAAGTCAAAAGTTTCACCTATTTTTCCTTAGCAGTTAAGATAGAATTATCAAAACAGAGAAGTAGTTGTAGATATTCCTGCCTTGAGCCCTGCATGGTCTTCAAGGTTAGGAATGCACTTACTCTGTAATAAATTATACTCAAACCATATATTAGGCTTCACCTCCTCATTTGTAGCATAAATACTGCATCTGAACTCATTATCTTGTTGGAATTTGATGACTCTTTGAAATAATACATGGTCTCTTGGAAGTTGAAAGGAAATTGATGTCTTGGAACTTGTGGATGCCCTGATTTGTTTATTGATGGAGGAGGCTAGATCACTGGATCCCTGAGCTTGGCTGTTGGTTAAGTGCTTCTAATCTATTATTGTTATTTCATGTTTCATTATGTTCCACCTTTTATATATGTAGTAGAGAAAAAGTTTTATACTAAGAAATGTCTTCTAAAAGCACCTTAGTTTTGTTTTCTCTTCACTGCCTTAATGTTTTCTTCTGCTAGGAAATTTTAGAGAATTCTTAATTCCTCTCTAGGCCCCCTAAGCTTGTTTACTTCATAAATAGTTTAAGACAATTGGTTTCAAGCATGATTGATGGTTTTCCCTACTTACTTGCTACCACTTAAACACTTTTTTTTGAAGTCTGTCTCTAAAGTACCATTCTTTAAAGTTTGCGAAAGAGGTTTTGTTCCGATCATACACTTTGTACTTCCTTGACTAGTTGTTTTAGATATATTTATAGCTATGATCTAGGATGTATAGAAGTTCCATCTTCCTGAATACAATTATTTTTGTGTCTTAAGTGTTTTCTGTCCTTGAAGGTGAAATCACTAGAAGTTAAATGAGTTTCTCGCCATCTATATTTCATTGGAAACTTTTCTCTTGGATAATTATCAACTATAGTTCGATCATAGAATTTATGGTTTGCCCTGTCTATTGATTTGCCCTACAGGTTTTTAGATTTTTTTAAGTCCCTTTGTTGAGAAGTACATATGATAAAGGATTCTTAATTTACCTTTACCCTACTTTTCATTCTTACAATTAATGTCCATCCCATTACCCTAAAAACTTTGAAGATCCACTAGCCAAGTTAGATTTTCTCTATGATACTCCCCGATCCGTTGATGAAATTATCATGAATTTCATTTGAATCCATTACCCAATGACTTAGATATTTCCTAATTCTACCTATGCTTCTTTGACCATCATACCCCAACCAAAACAAACAACAAGGCCTTGTACTTAATAACGAGCCTAAAATTAACCCTTAAAAGAAAAAAAATTCATATTTTTGTAAGCAAATAGAGAGATCCGCCTCTGAGTCTAGGAAGGCTAGGTCGTAGGACTCTAAAGACTGGTTCTGATGTTTCCTTGTCCTTTGGTTTACCAGTCTACCAAATCACAGGACCGTATCATAATGGCGATAACGGTGGGACTTTTGAGTAAAACTTAAGCTAAAAAAATTCTCCACCTACTGATTTATCAGCTACTTGAACCATTATTAACCCAATGGTGATCATGATGAGAACTTCTAAGTCGGTGACAATGTAAGTACATCTTAGGATTCCAGAAACCCTTATCAAAATCATAGAGGATTCAAGATATCAACCATAGAGTAAACTCTGTTTGTTTCACCATCTTAGCTAAATGATGATTCAGGTATAAGACACTCTTACAAAACCTTATAGCTACAAAAAAACTCAAAAAAACCCAAAAAACATTCCTAGATTGGTTTTTATTACTTATTGGTGGTGGACCATATACATTTTACCTTTAAAAAAGCTTTCTACATGATGACTCCACTAGCCCCAGTAGGCTGATTACTCTACTAGTACTTTCAAATTTCCTTAGGATTGTATCAAATCAGTCCCAAGAAGTTTAGAATCCTAGTCCCATATTCTAGAAGGATACTAAACACTAAGAGAGGTCAAAATTTTGAAAACAGTCTTTAACCTTTTAGACTCTCTAAATTTTGAATTTGAAATCTGTCTTCACATAGGATCAATACCAGATCTCATCCAGACCCTAATCCTCCTACTATAGTTGATGATCCAGAAAAAATTTTGTGGCAAACTTCTAGAGCTCGAAATTTAACTACTGTTAGGACTATGCAAAGAACAAGATCTGTCCCTTAGAACAATTTGAAAACAACCATGAGGATTCTAAGGATTACCAATTGGGGTTTTAAAATTCTATAATGGAGGTCCACAGACAATATGATCTTAGAAGCAAGAGGAACCGAGAGGCTTCCAATGATAAAAACATAGACACTATTGTTAGGAAAACTTCAAAAACCTTCCCAAAAAGAAAACAGACAATCATAACACTTTGACTAAGAAAACAGACCCAAAAAAGGACAAAACTAATCAACAAAGTGTTGCCCCAAGCTACCCTAGTACCTATGCTAGTGGCCCTGAGAAATCTGTCCAAAATAACGGTCCTAATAAAATTCAGCAAATCAGAATTGCTGAAAAGACTATGATTGACAAAACAGATGTAAATATGTCAAAAGAAATAGTCCCATTCAGCCTTGAGGGTGAAATTTCCAAGATCAAAATTAGCATACCCTTAGTTGAACTAGTAACCCAAGATGTATATAAAAATCAAGTTTTGAAAGCTTTAAACATAGGAAATGATACTGATACTTTGAACTTAACAGATGATAAACCAGAATTGTAGTTTGGTCCTAAAGTTGAAGGAAAATATCAAGAAGGAACCATTCCTCCATTCTATGTCAGCTTAAATATACATTATAAAATCTTACACAATGTCATGCTAGACTCTGGTGCCTCTCACAACCTCATGCCAAAAGTGGTGATGGAGAGATTAGGCCTAGAAATTACTAAACCTTACAAGGACCTATATTCCTTTGATTCAAGCAGAGTCAAGTGTTTAGGTCCGATCAAGGATTTGTGTGTCAATCTGGCACAAATTCCTGCTAAGGGTCTAGTTATGGACATAGTGGTTGCTGAATTTCCCCCAAAGTATGGAATGCTTCTATCCAGATCAAGGGGAGCCAAACTTCAGGGAAGCCTTCAAATGGACATGTCTGATGCTACCATTCCAGTTTTTAACCAAACTAGAATATTATAAAGAGAATCTCATATGAAATATATCGTAAGCAACATAGATAGACCAAATAACACTCATGTTTATTCTATTCATTTAGATCTAGATTACTTTATCTTGTACAATGAAGATGAAATCAGCAAATAAGAAAAGGAAAATGAGATAGAATTAAATCCACCATAATAATTAAAACAGTCCTCAAAAGAAGAATCTAATAGCCCTAATATTAGCAACCTTGAACAACAAAATGATAGTGAGCATGAGATAGAAACACTTTGGGAAATGAGCTTTGATGGCTCTTATAGCAAAACAGGTCCTGGAGCTGGTGTATAGATACATAATACAAACAAAGGACATTCCTACAAAATTGATTTCCAATGCACCAATAACATTGCAGAATATGAAGCTCTCCTCCTTGGCCTACATTTGCTCAAATATTTAGGAGCAAAGAAAATATCAGTCCAAGGAGATTTAGAACTGATCATTAGGAAAATAAAAGGGGAGTATTCAGCCAAAAACCCAGGATTAAGAGAATATAGGAATGTTTCCCTAGATATCCTGAAAACCTTTGAAAAATATGAACTCACTTTCATCCCTAGAGCTCAGAATTACCTTGCAAATGAACTTTCCTTTACTGCCAGCAATTTCCAAATACCCCAGGTAAATGAACAATTCAGTGTCAAAGTAAAAAATAGGCCTACGGTCCCTGACAATGAAAACTATTGGCAAGTGTTTGAGGGTGATAAACACATTGATGATTTTCTACAGTCAAGAAATGATTTTTCTGAACCAACACTTAGCTCAAGCCATGAAGAAGACTATTTTGATGAAAAATAAGTCCATAAAACAGAGTTGTCCTCTACTGCTAATATAAACCAATTTGAATATCTTTATAAAGCAGAATTACTAAAAAAACCAGACCAAACGGACCTTGAAGTTTTACAATGTAAAAATGATTTAATACCAAGGGGCCTTACACCACTAGAGGAGCTTTTTGACTTCAATGATGTAGCTAAAAAACCAAATATGGAGCCTACAGAAACTAATGTAGAAGAACATAACATAGGCAGCATGAATGAACCCAAAATGATCAAATTATCAAGCACTCTTCCTACTCATATCAAACAAGAATACATTAAAACTTTCAAGGATATTGGAGATGTGTTTGCATGGGGGTACAAAGATCTGAAATCATATGATACCAGCATTATTCAACACAAAATTCCTCTTTAAGGAAAATTAGAAACCTTTCAAAAAAAAACTAAGAAGGATAAACCCTATTTTATTACCTTTAGTTGAGAAAGAGATCAAAAAGATGTATGATACTGGGAGCATAGTTCCCCTTAGATACTCACAGTGGGTTTCCAACCTTGTGTCTGTTAGGAAGAAGATAGGGGAAATTAGGCTTTGCATTGATTTTAGAAATCTGAACAGAGCCTCCTTGAAAGATAATTATCGCTGGCATAAAATGGACCACATACTTCAAAAGGTGGTTGGATTTAAAAGAATATCATTGTTTGATGGTTTTTCAAGCTAAAACCAAGTGCTAGTACTCCCAAGTGATCAACACAAAACTGCTTTCACCACACCTTGGGGTACATTCATGTATGTTAAAATTCCATTTGGTTTGATGAATGCAGGAGCCACATTCCAAAGGGTCATGGACATAGCTTTTTCAGAAGACATGGGCTATTTCATAATCATTTACCTTGATGACATCACTATTTTCTCCAAAACTGATAAAGAACATTTAATTCATTTGAGAAATTTAGAAAATATGGCTTATCTTTGAATCCCAAGAAGACCCTCTTTGGTCTCCAGGAAGGAAAACTTCTTGGTCACATAATCTCTGAAGAAGGAATCAAAGTAGACCCTAAAAGGATTGAAGGCATATTGAAAATCAGTGATCCTAGAAACCTCAAGGAATTACAGTCTTTCATTTGGAAGATTAATTTTTTGAGAAGGTTCATCCCTAACCTTGCTGAACTTTTGAGAAATATCACAAACATGCTAAAAAAGGAAACAGGGGTCAAATGGACCTTATAAGCCAAACAATCATTTGAACTTGTGAAACAAGCTCTCACTCAAACACCAATTCTTATTAGTCCTGATTTCACTAAGGATTTCTACATTTTCTCATTTTTCTATGAACACACCATTGCTGCAGTGTTGTTGCAAAAGAATAATACAGGGCAAGAACAACCAATATCCTTTTTCAGTAGAGTCTTAAGAGATTCTCCACTCAAATATAATATCATGGAGAAACATGCCTTGGCCTTGATAAAAGCACTGAAATATTTCCGAGTCTACATTTTACACTCTAATATCATTGCTTTTGTCCCACATACAGTTGTCAAGGACATTCTAAATCAAGACCCTGATGGTAAAAGGGGAAAATGGATTGCAATTATCTTAGAATATGATTTAGAGATTAGGCCTACCAAGCTGATTAAAGGACAGGGATTAGCAAAACTCATGACAGAATCAAATTTCCAAGCATTACATATAAATATGGTTGATGTTTTAGAAGAAACAGAAGAATTCACAACTCCATACATTGAAGAAATATTTTTGAATTCATTTGGTATGCTGATATCATTTATGTGCTTCTCTATCTTAATACTCCTTCTTTATCAAAGACTAAAGCTAGATTCTTGAAACAAAAAGCTTTAAATTACTGCATTTTAGATGGAGTGTTATATTGGAAAAATGTTGTTGGCATATTTCTTAAATGTTTGCTTGAGAATGATGCAGGAAAAATCATGCATGAGCTGCATGAGGGAGAATGTGGAGGCCACCTTTACTGGAAGACCACAGCAAACAAGATTCTTAGAGCTGGTTATTATTGGCCCACCCTTTTCGATGATACTCAAAAGTTAGTCATGACTTGCCATAAGTGCCAAATTGTTTATGGAAAGAGAAAAATCCTACCTTTACCTTTGCATCCCATCAATATTGAGGCTCCCTTTTAGCAATGGGTTTTATAATTTATTGGAGAAATTCACCCAAACTCATCAGACCAACATAAGTGGATCCTTACTGCCACTAATTATTTTACCAAATGGATAGAAGCTATCCCTTCTAGGAATGCTACTGACTCTATCATTATCAAGTTCCTTGAAACCAACATACTATCCCATTTTGGTTGTCCTAGAAAGATCATTACAGACAATGATGTTGCCTTCAAATCCAAAAGAATGGTTGACTTATGTTATAAATATCATATCACTTTAGGGCATTCCACAACTTATTACCCCCAAGGAAATGGCCTAGCTAAATCCTCCAATAAAATCCTGATCAACATTATCAAAACATTGTTGGATCAAAATCAGAAATAATGGCATAGTAAGATTGTTCATGCATTATGTGCTGATAGATTAACCACCAAGAAATCAATAAATATCTCCCCCTATCAGTTGGTATATGGCATGGATGCAGTCTTCCCTACATCTTTGGGAGTTCCAGTCATGAAACTTCTCCAAGAAGTACAAACAGAAGAAAATGACATGCATAGAAGGTTGAATCAAATCATTCATTTACAACAGTCAAGAGAGGAAGTATACAAAAGGACACAAGAAGTTCAAGAAAACATCAAGAAGATCTTTGACAGAAGAACTAAATCAAATAATTTCCAAGTTGGAGATACAGTCTTGAAATGGGATTCTAGGAGGGAAGACAAAGGTAAACATGGTAAATTTGAGAATTTATGGAAATGGCCTTATATCATTCATTCCATTTGGGGTCATAATGCTTTCTTGTTACAAGGGTTGAATGGAGAAGAATTATTTGTAGGTCCTGTTAATGGCAGGATGCTCAAACATTATTTTTCTCAAGAATCCTAGCTTCAAATTTTTCACTCATTATACATAACATTTCATGAGAAAAATTACAGAAAATACAAAAACAATGAAAGAAAAGGAAAAGAGGGAAAATTCAAAGGAGGTATAGCCCCATACCCAAAAAACAGTACTTCTGAAAGTGTGCAAGCCTAAATGCCACTACTGATTCAAAATGATATCTTGTTCAGTCATCTAGCCTAATCATGGCTGAACATGCTTTAAATTTATGTTGATAAGTTAGTAAAAACAATGATTGTCAAGATTATTTGAGACTTGACTTATCAGGAAAAATAGATTAGGGAATATAAGATATTGGTTCCACATGCTCAAAACAGAACCAAAGAGGAAGATAAGGATGCATTATAAATGATAAATCACAACCTTATCTCTCTAAATTTACTTTTATGCAAAATAATGTTTGTGTGCAGCTTGATCCAATGCCACAACCATGATAAATCAGACTGTCTAATCCTGATTTGAACCATGCTTTAAATTTCATGTCAATAGTTTAGAGAATCAAGACTGCCAAACAACTTAATATTGGTATTCAAATAGTTCAGGTAGAAAATAAAAAGAGTTCACCAGTTTAATCTGAACTCTTGGAAGCAATAAGGATAGGAGTAAATAGTTTATTTCTATTTTCAAGAAAAAAATGTCAAGAGTTTGCCAGTTCAAGTGCACTCAAAGAAGAAAAAATGTTAGGACAAGTAGGATTGGGTAGGTAGAAATGTTGTTAAAGGAAATCATATGTTGCATATTATTAAGATTGTCACTTCAAAGACATATCAGCAAGTGAAAAAGAAGGGAAATATGCCCCATGGAAAAGACACTGGTCTGTTGAAACTCAGAGATTTGATAAATTGAAGGTTCTGGACACCTTGAAATGAAAATTTCCCTCCCCAAGTGGAGCCACTGTTAATCATCAGTAATTTCTTCTGATTTCCAAAGATGACTAAGTTATAATCCCAGATTTTTAGAAATAATATTTGAGAAATATTGTGAGTTCTAGAAATCTCACTGCTTTCATTACCCTAAGCCTAACTGTTTTTCACTAAATTTCTCTACCTTTTCCTTCTCAAGTTTTCCCCACTACTCCAAGGAAACTCCATTTTTAGGCCTACTGATTCCATCTTATTCTCCACATCCCACTCTCATTCACTCCATATTTTCCTCTAAAAAACCCATTTTTTCCCCTTTATTAAAAACCCTCATGAACCCCTTCATTTATCATCTTTCTTCCAAAAATACATTAAAACAATGTAAAAATTTACTTTTTACATTGTTCTAAGTTTTAAACCCAAAATTTAGCCTTTCGGGTGTTTTAAATTTATTACATAAACCCTATTTTATGTTATAAAGCCCGCCCTTTGTACAAAAACAGGCCTTAAGCCCTTTCTTCTCTTAAACCCCAACCCCTTTTATCGATAAGGCTTTGGCCTCCGCTAAATCCTTTAGCACCTTCCCCATTTAAATCATACATTCGCCCCTTTCTTTTCATTAAAAACCCCATTTTAAACCTTCAAAAATATTAAAAGGCGGGTCCACCTTTTCATTACATCTGCACCCATGAACGAGCCATCCCCGCCGTTGATCGGATATCCTTACCCCGATCTAACGACTATCGCTTCTCATCGTGTTAATATGTATCCCCCTTCCCAAACCTTAGAAAAGGGCTTCATTCGCCCTTATTTATTAAAACCCTAGACCCCATCTTCCACTAAAACCCCACCAACCAACCATTATGTGCCACCTGTCCCTGGACTCCACCCTTCAAATTTTCTCATCGCTCCACAGATTATTCTGTACCGTCCATCTCACTACCCAAGATCCGACATCCCATCTCCCATATCGCATAGAAAATTGTGATGAGTTTAAAATCTCACAACCAGTGCGAAATGGGTGATTTTCACCTTGCCACGTGGTAGTCACTCTAGGGTGTCGTGTTCGTTTCACCCAAAACCACTTACCACCCATTTCGCACGTGATAAACCACTTATGGTTTTTGAAAACCAAATTCCCTCCACGCCATAATTCAAATTTCCCTGCATCCATTTGAATTCTACCTGAATCAGCCTACGGAACCTTGCCTCCTGCTCCATTTCTTCCTATGCAAATGCCTTCCGACCACCCGAAACCCTGAAAAATGCAGTAAAAGCTCTCCTGTAGGTTTTTAAAGATTAACAGTTTGTGTTTTGTGCAGGTTTTAATGGAGGAGAATTCCAAATGCCCTCCTACAGTCCATGAATAAGGAATGAAACCCTGGGTGACGATCCAAGGGTCTTAATCCAAAACTAAGGAGATTAGAGGCCTTCTCAAGGTTTGATCAATGATGAAAGCATGCTCATCGATGGATCATAAACCCTCTAGCCCATAAGAATGCGTTCCTGCACAAAGGAAAAACATAGACAATCAAAGAAACAGTAGAGGAGGAAATATTAAGGGATTAATCTCATATCAAAAAGAAATCAGGGAGATTTATTCATAAAACAGAAGTTATAGAAAACAGTTAAGACAAAAAGTGATTAAAGGGATAAAAGAAAAGATCAAAGGAAATAAAATAAAACAGAAAGATCAAGAAGAATTAAAGAAAATGTGATAAAGAACAGACAGCAAAGCATAAAGACAAATTTTAAAGCTTAATGACAGAGACTAAAGATAAAACAAAAGGCAGAGTAACCCAAACAAGTTTGAATGACTCAGCTTATAGCAGTTATTCCACTCAAAGATATTTTGGCCACCTAAGTGATTTGTTTCTTTCAATAAAGCATTAGACAGTTATTGGGCTGAGTCATAGATATTTTTATCTGTCAAAAAGTTATTGTAAAAGTTATGAGTATGCCTTAAAGTCAAACATTTCACCTATTCTTCCTTAGCATTTAAGATAGGAGTTATTAAAATAGAGAAGTAGTTGCAGATATTCTTGCCTTGAGCCTTGCATGGTCTTCAAGGTTAGGAATGAACTTACTCTGTAATAAATGATACTCAAACCCTATATTAGGCTTCACCTCCTCATTTGCAGCATAAATACTACATCTAAACTCATTATATTATTGGCATTTGATGACTCTTTGAAGTAACACATAGTCTCTTGGAAGTTGAAAGGAAACTGATGCCTTGGAACTCTTGGATGCCCTGATTTGTTTGTTGATGGAGGAGGCTAGATCACTAGATCCCGGAGCTTGGTTGTTGGTGAAGTGCTTCTAATCTATTATTTTTATTTCCTGTTTCATTATGTTTCCATCTTTCTATATGCAGTAGAACCAAATTTTTAGACTAAGAAATGTCTTTTGAAATCACCTTAGTTCTGTTTGTTCTTCACTACCTTAATGTTTTCTTCTGCTAGGACATTATAGAGAATTATTAATTGCTTTCTAGACCCCCTAAGCTTGTTTATTTCATAAATAGTTGAATACAGTTGGTTTCAAGTATGATTTATGGTTTTCCATGCTTACTTGCTGCCACTTAAACACTGTTTTTTAAGTCTATCTCTAACAAACCATTTTTAAAGTCTACCAAAGAGGTTTTGTTTCGATCATACCCTTTGTACTTTCTTAACTAATTGTTTTAGAGATCTTTATAGCTATGATCAAGGATGTTTAGGAGTTCCCTCTCCCCTAATTACAGTTATCTATATGTCTTAAGTGTTTTCTGTCCTTGAAGGTGAAATCACTAGAAGTTAAATGAGTTTCTCACCTTCTATATTTCATTAGAAAAGTTTGTCTTGGATAATTATCAATTGTAGTTGGATCATAGAATTTATGGTTTTCCCTGTCTATTGATTGCCTCTATATTCTTTGAGATTTGTTTAAGTCCCTTTGTTGAGAAGTACATATGATAAAGGATTATTAATATCCCTTTACCCTACTTTTCATTCTTATAATTAATGTCCATCTCATTACCCTAAAAACTTTGAAGATCCACTGGCCAAGTTAGATTTTCCCTATGATACTCCCCGATCCATTGATGAAATTATCATGACTTTCATTTGAATACATTGCCCAATGACTTAGAAATTTCCTCATTCTACCTATTCTTCTTTGATCATCATACCCCAACCAAAACAAACAACAAAACCCCATACTTAATAACTAGCCTAAAATCAACCCTTAAAAGAAAAACAAGCACATATCCTTTGCAAACAACCAAAGAGATCCCTCTCCGAGTCTAGAAGGCTAGGTCCTAGGACTATAAAGATTGGTTCTGATGTTGCCTTGTCATTTGGTTTACCAGTCTTCCAAATCACAGGATTACAATATTACAAATACCCTTTTCCCAAGATAAGTCATCCTATATAAAGGGTAGGTGTTTCTAACAAGATGTCATTGCATGGTATTGTTTCAGATTACCATCAGATGATAACACTTCTAATTAATCAGCATAAAGCCATTTTCAAAGTACCTTGGGGCACCTACATGTTTGATCAAATTCCTCCTGGGTTAAGGAGTGCGGAAGCTACTTTCCAAAGAGTCATGGCCCCTGTCTTCAACTTCTTCACTATGATATACATCGATGACATCATCATATATTTTGAAGCTGATGAAGAATACCTTTTACACCTAAGAAGGATCTTTGACAGAAACAAGTTTTGGAAGCAATACCCAAAAAGGAAATACAAAGGAGAGCATGGCCTATTTGAAAATTTTTGGAAAAATCCTTACACCATGCCCTCAAATAGAGGCAATCATGTTTTTTGTTTACAAGAGCTGAATGGATAAGGGATGCTGGGAGATCTTGTTGAAGACAGGATGCTCAAGTACCACTTTTTTCAAAGCCTCTAGTTTGAAATTTTCATTCCTTGTATATAACATTGCATGAGAAAAATCACAAAAAACACAAAAACATAGAAAGAATGAAAAAGAGGGCAGATTTGAAAAGAGGTGCAAGCCCCATACCCAAAAAATAGTACTAATAAAAGTGTACAAGCATAAATGCCACTGCTGGTTCAAAGAGAAGACCTTGTTTCATTCATCTAGCCTAATCATGGCTGAACATGTTTTAAATTTATTTTTGATAAGCTAGTGAAAGAGAGCTTTTCAAATCCATCAAACTTGACTAGTCAAAAAGGATAGATTAGGAATGAAAGATATTGGTTCCACATGCTCAAAACTAAACCAAAGAGAAATATGGGGATGCATAGAAAATGATATATCACAACCCTTATTTTTCTAGTTTTGTTTGTACAAAAATAATGTTTGTGTGAAAATTTTCCTAATGCCACAACGCATGGTAAGTCAGATTGCCTAATCCTGATTCAAACCATGTTTTCAATTTCATTTCAATAGCTTAGAGAATGAAGTCTGTCATACATCCTAATCTTGACAGTCAGTTAGACTAGGTAGAGAATAAAAGGAGTTCATTAGCATAATCTGAACACTTGGGAGTGATAAGAGTAGAAGTAGATAGTTGTTTTTTGATTTCAAAAGAAAAAAATGTCAAGGGTTTGCCAGTTCAAGTGCACCCAAGGAAGAAAAAATGCTAGGCCAAGTAGGTTGAGTAGGTAGGGGTGAGTTTTAATTAATCATGTTTTTCAGATTATGTAATGTTCCTTTTTCAGGAAATTGCTACAACAATGAGAATATCTCCAGATATTCTAAAGTTGGAGCTCCAACAATAAGCAAGCACAACGATGGTGCAGCAGCAACACTCAACTCATGAAAATGTGAGAGAAAACCATAACAATTTCATTAAATAATAGCAGCGAAAATAGAGTACAAGATCTTGAGGTAAATGATACTTAAGATGAGCAATACTCAACCTCAAAGAACAAGTACATAAACTATGACAAAACCACTGCTACAAATGTATGCTCTAGCTATGACTACGCAGTCTATGAAGGGAAACTGCTGCATAATAGTGTCAATACACAAATATATCAATATGTGGCTCAAATACAATAGGGGGAGCAAGATCTCAACCCCTGGAAACAATAATACACAATCCCTAAAAGGATTGGCTACAATACATACAAAATGGAAATTCCTCAGAAATGTCGGAGTTGCTGGGTTGTTGCAGCAACTCAGAAATAGAACTGGATGGATATGGTTGAATCTGATGCTCAAACTGAATGTGCCTCCTCCAATGGATCTTTCAAGTGAAAGTTTGATCCCTTCACCAAAGATCTCGCGCTCCAATACTCTGCAAGAGCCCCACTGCAAATGCTCCTCTCAAAATAATGAAGTCACTGAATGGAACTATGTTGTAGGGCTATGGAATGAGTTGGCCCTGATTCCAAAGTATTAAATAAGCTCTGGGATGCCTCCAAAATGATCTCCCAAAGAGAAGAGATACTCCTCCTCTGAAAAATAGTTGAAGGAAGTGGTGTAGTGAACCCTCACTGCAACACCCAACAACACAACGTTACTTTGTTGAAGAAATAACGTTGTCTTGATGGAGGATGCTTAGCCTCAAGCCTATATGTGAGGAAAATGAAGAAAAATCCCTCAAGAGACCTCTCAAGAAGGAGAAGGAATCCTAAATAGGAATTCCTCCGGCAATTCTTGCTAAGCAGCAAAGAATGCACAATTGTCTCACAAGATAATGAGATGAATAATCATAAGCATGAGAAACAATGGTTGCCTTGTCCTCCTTTTAAACAAATGAAAGCTCCATTAGAGTTTCCTCCACCAAATTTCCCTTTCCTCATTCATACTGCGCTAGCTTCCTAAGTAAGCCACTCCTCCTCGGGCAGCGCTGTTGACTTGGTCAACTTAACCAAGCCTCCTTGCAAATATCCATGTTCACACATGAGGGTGTGCAAACCAACTCCAAAGATGATCCCCTTTCATACTTAGAGGGATTTTATTGAGGTTTTTATTATGCAATGGGTTTCATTACCCATTTATTCTCCTCCTAGGTGAAATTAGAAAAATTAATGTTCCAAATTATTGTCGGAAAATTTTGGAACATTACAGTCCTCCCCTCCCAAATGTTGCTTGTCCTCAAGCAACTGCAAGGATAGAACTGGAAAGCCTCCTCTCAAGGCATGGAGTCTATGAAATTTTTGAGGAATGTCTTCCTCATGTGGATCCTCCATCTCCAAGCTATGATCCATGCAAAATGAGTCACCTTCCAACAAGGCAACTCCTGGAAACTATCCTCCACCTTTGGCTCCGGCAATGTAGGTGGGATGAAAATCTAATCCTGGTAGACAATGTAGCCTACCCCACGCTATCCATCTCTCCACTTAGGATAAGTGTATATAAAGTGTTGATCCTGAGCTACAAAATACTTGCCCTCAAATGGCAAGATGAATACAAGATCTCCAAGGACCTCTCCTCCAACGCTGCAAATCATGATGGCCCAAGTCCCTCCATATATGATGATTTGGATGTCATTATCATATGGCATCTCATTCCTCATATGGGTCACCTCATAAAGAAACAAATGTACTGCTGTAGTGGCCATACCACCTCCCATGCTCCCTTTAGAACATGTAGTGCAAACTATGTGGGAGTTTTCTCCCTCCAAGGACACATCCAACCAATGTGTCTCTCCTCCAATCATGCTCCCAAGGAAATCTCTAGCAATAAAAATCAAGGAAACCATAAGGAGAATCATGCTGGTTGCCATGTGAAGTAAAGGAGAAGGACAATGGTCCCTCAAAAGTAGCCAATGCAGTTTGACTCTCCACTGCCATAGAAAATAAAATGATGGGTGGCCTCCCCACCATTTTCTTGCTGCCCCATTCTCCTGGAGAAATTGGATGATGTGATGTGCAATGTATGTATGTTTTCCATGAGAAATTTCCTCCCCATATCCTCTTAGGGAGTGATCATCCATAATGGCCTCATGTATACCATCAAATCTAGAAGGAAGAATATCTTTCTTGTGAGCAAATCCCTTCACATATATGGTTAAGAGATGCATATATATGGACAAATGCAATTCAACAATACTCTCACCATATGGTTTTCTCATAGATGAGTCTTCCCTTATCCTCAAAGGAAAAAGAGTTGACTGTGCTAACTCCTTCATCTCCTCATGATCTATGGAATGCCTCCTCAAGTTCTTCAAGTGGTGCCTCCCACAAGAAGTACAGAAATATAATGTGGCATTCATGGTTGGCCCATGGTTTCTCTTGAAATGTACAACATGTATAGTGAGGAGAGTCATGCTCCCATTGGACATCCTAAATCTCAAGCCCACTCTCCAATAAAAGTCTCCCATGAACATATACATATCAGAAATACATGGAAGCAAGAACCAATAGAAACAAGTTGTCACATGACAACTGGAAAGTGGATCAAGGTCCCACACAAGGAACCAGCACAATGCATGCCCTACCTACATCATATCAAACAAAAACAAGTGCTCTCCCAGCCACTTGTTTGCTGCCACAATCATGTTACAAGATATAAACATGGAAGTACAAAAAGGTGCCAATGGTGCACACCAAAAACAATGTGGCTCTCCCCACAAACCACCAATGAGATAGAAAATATCAATGCTGCAAATGGCTCCCAGTACATCATGAGACAATATGCAAGAAGGAATAATCCTCCTTGGTAAAATATGCTGCTCATAAAAAGACAAGAAGTACATAACATAAGGTGGAATTGTACATTCTCCATCATGCACTAGAAGACTTGAACTGAAATGGCTCAACTGAAAATGCTCCCTTACTCTCCATGAGTAGGAAGGTGGCTGTGACCTCCTCTCCATCATCACCCGGGCTCTGCATCTCTCCATATGCTGAAATATGTCTTGTTGAATTCCCTCCCAAATGAACTCCTCTGCCAAGGCAAGATATGCATCAAAGTGCATGGAAAAGAATTCCTCCTGTACTGCATGCAACAAATTCTCCTTGAAACTAGAATCTCTAGTCAAGAAGACTCTTCCATGGGAATAGATGACCATATCATCCATCATATACTCATCATCTCTATCCGGGTCATCTAGAATTATGCATGCATAAAGATCCTTAGAGTACTCAAATAAGAGCTGAGATCTCCAGTAAGGATCAATCCTCCTCAAGGACAGCGTTGGTGATCTGGCATGTGTAGCTCTCCTCAAGCTGTTTTCTGCTAATTTAACATCCCTCATGCCAAATTTCTCCTCCAAACTCTTCACCTCTCCAAAATACAAGAGCGGTGAATCCAAAGACAAAATGTCTCTCATCAATGATAGATCAGGTGGCCTCCCTGGTGGAATGCCTCTATGCAGTGAGACATCTATGTCAAGAATGGACTGCACATATGGTTGGGCAATCTTTCCCTTGCTCTCACAGTGCAATACAGTCTTCCTCCTCTTTGCACTAGCTCTCTAAAATAGAGAAGGGTGTGTGGCCCTCATCACCTGATGCCGCTCTTCCTCCCTTCCTCATTCTTCCACCTGTAGTGCTACATAATCATGCTGCTCATTGATTGTGCTTGGACCTCCATGAATGAGATCCTAGGGACCTCCTTGCCAAGATGCAAGAATCCCTCTAGTTGGAGCAAGATCTCCTCCTTCCTCTGCATGAGGTACTAGATCAGCTTTAGAAATGACAATGTTGTTGCCCTCAGCTTCCTCAACATGCGTGGGCAACCTTCCAATGGTTGAATCCTCTTTTGGAAAAGGGATATCCTTGCCTCTTTGTGCCAATAATGAAGATATTGCCTCTTCTAAAGCATTCTGCAAGATATCAGCCTCCTTCATAGCTTTCTACAGTGATTCTGAGTCTATGTTTTTCTTCAATACATGCAAGGGTTTTGTTTGTTTGAATGTGTTTGTTTCCTCCACATGTGTTTCAAAATTTCTTCTACCAAATCTCCTCATCAAAGTTCTAATGAACATTTCATATGAAGAGGTATTTGCATTTTTCAAAGTAAAAGACTCAAATAACCACCATGCATAGACTTTACCTCCCAAGTGTAGCGCTGCTACTCTGATGGCTTCATCTTCAGGAATCTGATGCTGCTACAAGAAGGTGTCTAGCTCTTCAATCCAAGCCTTGGCTGAACAAGTAGGAGAACCATCAAAGACAGATAGAAGAAATATATCCTCATCATGCTTCTTGCTCCTCCTTACCATGATCTTGCAAAACTCTGGAAAAGTAATATGATCTCTAAACCTCTGGGTTTGAGATTCATACTCACGCAAGAAGCCTCTTAGAGTTCCTTTCTTCGGCATTTATTCTTCTTCTTCTCTTCTTATGGCAAAGCTGGCCATGTGATTGTGTTGTGTATTATAGGGTGTAGCTGCATGCTCACATCCCCTACAAGAAAATCTAGAGTTTGACTCAACTTCAAACCCTTTTGGAGACCCTATACAAATCTACCTCCTTAACTTCTCAAATTCTTCATGAATGCTCAGTAAGGATCTTGGAAGAAGCTTTGCAAGCTTTCCTTCCCTCTTTTCTCCATATGATGGAGCATTCATTTTATCTCTCTTTGATATGATGACTGAGATCCATGGGCCTGTAATATTCCCTCTTCAAAAATATCAAAGCTCTATTCCAAAGATTAACTGCAGGGGCATTTACTGGATATGTCACCTTTGAAAAAGGATGAGATCCAGAGGCTACCTGGCCATCTGCAGACTCTGTCTATAGAGTTTTAAACCCTCCCCTTCAGGGACTTAGCACTTTGGCTTGAAGCCACAGGCTGAGCCAAAGATCATGCTTCGATACCACTGTAATGTTCCTTTTTCAGGAAATTTCTACAACAATGAGAATATCTCCAGATATTCTAAAGTTGGAGCTCCAGCAATAAGCAAACACAATGATGGTGCAGTAGCAGCACTCAAATCATGAAAATGTGAGAGAAAACCATATCCATTTCATTAAATAATAGCAGCAACAATAGAGTACAAGATCTTGAGGCAAATGATACTCAAGATGAGAAATACTCAACCTCAAAGAACAAGTACATAAACTATGACAAAACCACTGCTACAAGTGTATGCTCCAGCTATGACTGCGCAGTCTATGAAGGGAAACTACTGCATAATAGTTTCAATACACAAATATATCAATATGTGGCTAAAATACAATAGGGGGAGCAAGATCTCAACCCCTGGAAACAATACTACACAATCCCTAAAAGGATTGGCTACAATACATACAAAATGGAAATTCTTCAGAAATGCCGAATTTGCTGGGTTGCTGCAGCAACTCAGAAATAGAACTGGATGGAGATGGCTGAATCTGATGCTTAAACTGAATGTGCCTCCTCCAATGGATCTTTCAAGTGAAAGGCTAATCCCTTCACCAAAGATCTCGCCCTACAATACTCTGCAAGAGCCCCACTGCAAATGCTCCTCTCAAAATAACATAGTCACTGGATGGAACTGCATTGTAGGGCTATGGAATGAGTTGGCCCTGATGCCAAAGTATGAAATAAGCTCTGCGATGCCTCCAAACTGATCTCCTAAAGAGAAGAGAGACTCCTCCTCTAAAAAATAGCTGAAGGAAGTGGTGTAGTGAACCCTCACTGCAACACCCAGCAACACAACATTACTCTGCTGCAGAAATAATGCTATCTTGATGGAGGATGCTTGGCCTCAAGCCTGTATGTGAGGAAAATGAGGAACAATCCCTCAAGAGACCTCTCAAGAAGGAGAAGGAATCCTAAATAGGAATTCCTCTGGCAATTCTTGCTAAGCAGCAAAGAATGCACAATTGTCTCACAAGACAATGAGATGAATAATCATAAGCATGAGAAAAAATGGTTGCCTTGTCCTCCTTTAAAAAAAATGAAAGCTCCATTAGGGTTTCCTCCACCAATGTCCCTTTCCTCATTCATACTGCATTGGCTTCCTAAGTAAGCCACTCCTCCTAGGGCAACACTGTTGACTTGGTCAACTTAACCAAGCCTCCTTGCAAATATCCATGTTCACACATGAGGGTGTGCAAACCAACTCCAAAGATGATCCCCTTTCATACTTAGAGGGATTTTATTGAGGTTTTTATTATGCAATGAGTTTCTGTAGCCATTTATTCTCCTCCTAGGTGAAATTAGAAAATTAATGTTCCAAATTATTGTCGGAAAATTTTGGAACATTACAGATTATTGAGATCACAACTTCAAAGAAGCATCAAAAAATGAAAATAAGAAAAAATCTGCCAAATGGATGAGGCACTGGTCTTCATAAAACTAGAGATCTGAGATTTTAGACACATCCTGAAAAGGAGTTGCCCTCCCCAAGTGAAGCCACTGTTAGTCATTAGTAATTTTTTCCTTTGTAGATGACTAAATTCTTATCCTAGATTTCTAGAAACAAAATTCATGAACATTATTATTTATAGAAATCTCACTGCCTTCATTATCCCTAGGATAAATTTTTCACTATTTCACTACTCTATCAAGTCATGTTCAGCCTACCACCCCCAAAAGACCCATCTGGGCTCATGCCACTCATTTTCACTATGTTTTTCCAGCCCTAACCTTGGCACTCTGTTTTGGCTTTCCTAACCCCTCTACTTCCACTTTGCATTTCCAAGTAGCCTAACATTTTCCCCTATTCCCCAAGTGCCTCAAGCATTGGTGGTCTCAAGCTACCTTTCTAGGCTCTTTAGATAAATTAAAATCATCAATTTTTAGGTCTGCAATGCATAAGGTTTGTCAAAATCTCTGTTTTACACCTAAAGACCCCAAGTCAAGTTTTCAGCCAAAGGCCAAGTCCAAAGAGCCTCCCACTATGTCATTTAGGTTTTTATAAGTTTTAGGATTTTTGTGGTGTTTTGATTCACTTTTTTTCATATACCAAAAAGATGGATCAAAGGGAAAGCGGTTAGCACATGATTGCCTAAAAAGTATCAAAAAACCCTTCAAGGAAGGCCTCCTTGGTCAAGCATAAATTCTGCATGGGACAGCTGCCCTTGTTGACATTTCTGCAGGAATGATTGAGATGGCCATCAACAGAAAATTAGGTAAGGTAAGAGGCTAAATCATCACTAAGGACAACCACAGCAAATGAGAGGCAGCAGACCTATGTTCAAAGAGAATCAGGGTTTTGAGAATAGATTGGAAAAACAATGTTGCCAAGCAATAAGCCAATGTAAAATCCATAAGGACATAAGGCACAACAACACAACCAAGCACACATTGAAGATTTTTAGAAATTGTAAATGAAGAAGGGAAAAAGGTGAGATGAAATGAACAAAAATGAATGAACTTGAAAGGGCTATAGAGAACTTATAAGACAACACTAATGATTTGTCTCTAACATCCCTAAAACCTAAAGTTTTGGAAGGTAGGCAAGAAGGTGAAAAGAAGATTGTGGGTCTCTATGATGACAACAGGTAGAAGGTTTTCAAAAGATATCAGAAGGTAACCTCCATGGTTTGCAAAGGTAAAAGGGTTTCACTACATCAAAGGGAGAAATTGCAAAGAGTATCAGTGTGAGGGAGATCAAGCCTTCAAGTAAAGTCAACTGCCCTCCAAATGATCAAAGGAATAAAAGTATAGTTTGGGCTACAAGGTAAAAACTGACATGAGCATGAGTTCATTGATTAAAAAAATTGAGATTGTTAAAATCTAAGAATGACAAAGGGGACCAAAAAAAATGTGTCATAGGAACCTGCAAAGATCAGAAGTGGACGAGGGAAGACATGGCAGACCTAATTTGTAGTCTTTGTCAAAGTGAATAAATCACTATTAAAAACGGTAAGGGAAACATATGTATGGATCACTTACACTCAGAGATTTCAAAAGGGGATAGAAACATGTTTTTTCTTTAGTTTCTCAATACCAAGAGAGGTTTAGCAGTGCCAAAACTCCGAAAGGATAAAAGATACATCTTCATCTCCTCAGCAAGCCATCACCACAGGAAGAAGAAAAAATGCCTTAAAAGGTTCTCAAGCCATCTGTAAAAATTCAAAGGAATATCAATGAAGAAAGTGTCAAAAATTTTGAAAAACCTTACAAAGTGGGTTTTTGAATTTCATTTATTAATATAAAAAGGTATAAAAGGCCTTATTAGTCTTTTCCCCATCTTACTTTTCCATTACAAGAAAAAAGAAGACTTCAAGAGACAAGTCTGAGTGTTTTTTCGATTTCGGGGCAAGGGTTACTGGCTCTGCGCGAATCAAGTGGCGTTGCACTCACAGGCCCTGGCGTTGCGCTTATCGGGTTGTCCATCATTCAAATTTCAATGATGCTACATGAATATGAGGTGGCATTGTGCGAATCAGGCGCCGCTACGCGTAGACGGGCCCGATACGCCCAGGACCCGACCGGCAGGCCTGAACGCTGGTGTTGTGCTTAACACAGAGGCCCGACACGACCAGGACCCGATCGATAGGCCTTAATTCCGACGTTGTGCTCAGCAAAGAGGCCCGAACCGCTAGCGCTGCACCCACAGGCCAACCTGACTGTTCGGGCAAGGTGTTGTGCTAATGCAGAAGGCCCTCAAACAAAGGAAAAACTTGCCCAAAAGCTCAAGGACACCTCCAAATCACCTCCAAAGCCTGCAGAGGAGTAAAAAAAGTTGGTAGGTGGCCTATTTATTTCCTCCTCAATTATTTTTAGTGGTTTGAAGGCTAAAGGAATGGTTAAACCCTAATTTGTGCAAACCCTAGGTCTTCAATACATATTAAACCTCTATTTTTTGCTTCCTTGAACAAATTAAGTGTCATTTGAGGGAGAGTGAATTAGTTTAGTTGAAATTCATTTTCAAGATAAACCCCCTTGAACTCCAAAGCACTCAGTCCTTAAACTAGCCTCCACATCACTCCTTCACAGAAGTTTCCCTCACCACCATTTTCATTTTTCTCCTCCAAACCCTAGTTTTTTGACAAACAACTCCCATCACCATGTCAAGAGCAGAAAACTGTAGCAGTAGTGAAAGAGGCCAAGGGCCTATGAGGCAAAACCACAAGGGAAAAGTGAACAAATTTGAACCCCAAAGCACAGTGGCTATCACCTCATTTCCCAGGATCCTCTCATGTTTCTAGAATGTAGGGTGCTTCCAATTTTGTTAGAGGGTCAAAAAATTGAAAAGCCACCCAGAGCTTACAAGACTTCTCATTCTTAACCTGCACAACAAACAATCAAACCTTGCAGGGGTGGATTTTGAAATCTAAACAGATACCATATCTGATGCTACAGGTATTCCCACTGTTGGTGAAAAGTGGTTTAAAAAGGACAAATTGGACAAGAAATATTATGAGCCATTTGTCAAAACTAGGTACAGAGTGGGCTGCAGGGCTATCTTCCCTTTCTCACACCTAAAACAGAGGTTTTCACCCTTGATGATGGCTATCATGAAGTACTTCACCTATGAAGGGAGATAATCCAAGCTCTACTCCTACCATGTCAAACTCCTCATGGATTTCACAAGGGTCCAGATGCTCAATTTGGCTTACTACTTGTATAGAAGCATTGAAAAGATGTCATCTATTGTCCGGAGAAGGAATCCTTCACAAAAAATGCAGAGTTTATTTCACCATTCCTTGATCAAGATGGTGGTATTACATTAGTTGGAATAGAAGGGAATACCTTGGGATGTGTTCATAGCCCATGAAGTCTTCACAAGCCCACAGCCTTCTCATCAACCAAACTTGCCCTCCTCATCTGCACAAGTGCCCTCACCTTAAGGAAACCTCCCTGCTTCCCCTTCTCTTGATGCATCAAATGAAGAGGATAAAAGTGGCAATGATGAACCAAGTAATGACAGTGAGGGTAATAATGATGAACACAATGAGGAGGATGATGATGATGAAAAAAATTAAGATGGTTCAACTCAAAATGAGGGTGGGGGAAATGATGATTTAAGCCCTCTAGGAGCAGAAAACATGGAGATAGATGATGATGATGAGCTAAATCAAGAAGATGAACAAAGTGCTGACAATGAAGGTGATGAAATCAGTGAGGAAGAGGGAAATGATGAGGCAGAGACAGAGAATGAAGAGGCAGAATTTGAAGAATACATAGAGGAAGAGAATGAAGAAAAGGACAATGACAAAGATGATGACAGTAAGGATAGTGCAAAAACTAAAGTAGCACTGATGCTAATAAACCTAACCACAGTGACAAAGAGGAAGATGATAAAAAAGACAGTGAGGTACGAGACAACAAAGAGGAAAATAGTAATGACAGTCATGACAGTTATGACAACAATCAACCCCTCAGTGATAATGAAAATGATGAGGCAGAAATAGGAAGTGAGGAAGGCACAGAAGAAGAAAATAAAGAAAGGGGCAGTGAGCATGCTGATGATGAAATAAATGAGGGTGTGGATAGTACAGAAAATGATGAAGGGGCTGATAGCCAAATTAAAGGTCACAGCCATGATAAGAACACCACAAAGACCACCATCACACCTCTTTCACTCACATATCAAAGAGGTCCAAGGCTAGTGTTTGCTGCCTCCAAAAGGCAAGGGACCAAGCTATCCTCCTCCTCTCAAAGGCTTGAAAAAGGAAAAAAAAAGGTGAATATAGGCACGAGGGGTAACAAAGAGCTTAAACAAGATCTTGAATTCATTGACCTTGATAGTGATAATGAAGATGAGGAGATGGCCACTAGGATACTACTCCAAAGCAAAGATGCACAAATTAGGGAGCTGGAGAGAGATTTTGGCATGGCACAACGTATCATTCAGTATTATAAGAATGAACACAAGTATTTTAAGATGGTAAAAATGGGCCTTGATCTCCAGAAAAACATGACCAAGCACTATGCAATGGAAAAAAAACTTGCTTGTGCCAAACTCAAAGAGGCCCTCATTGAAATCCAAGAACTAAAAGAAGAAAAAGGTCATGAAAACCTTGGATTTTTTGCACAAGATACTCAACAGGTCTCCCAGACCCCATGAGGCACACATCCACCAATTTTGAAGGAATGGATAATTTTTAGTTTTTTTAGAATTGGAGGCCTATAAGCGCAGTGCCACTAGCACTACGTTTTTCCCTTAAGCATCCTCAGAGGTAAAACTCTACATTTTTTGGTTTTTCATCACTAGTACACTATGCTCACAAAATTTTAGAGAAATTGGAGCATTTTTGACCCCTCAAAATGTCAAAAAACCCCTCATTTTTCACCATTCTGCCTCCATTTCAGGCCTGGCACTACACTTAGAGCAGTGTTGGGATTTTGACATTTTGAACAGGTTACAGGAGCTAGATCAGAAAACCAAGGGTATATCTGGAAAGTAGACTCATCAGGATTTCCAACGATCCATCATGAACCAAACTCCGACATCGGGAAGGGGTCCAAAACTTGGTTGCAATAGGACCTATTTTCTGCCTAAGGTGACGCTACACTTATGGACTGTTTAGTGTGTTTTTGGCCAAAAGTCAACAAAGCACACTCATTTATTGCAAAATCATATTTTAGTGTTTTTTGAGGCAAATCACTATGAAATTAGGTGCAAGAAGTTATTTTGGAATTTATTTCATGAGATATTTTGTGCCTTGGTCCTTGCATGGTCTCTTAGGCATAAATGACATTTATGAGTGATTTTGACATTTTCCAACCCTATCTAGATAACACCTTTTTCCACTTTGCATAGCACCAGGTTCTTTCTCTTCAAACATCAATTTGTGAACAATTTCAATATACCATTTTCACATAATATCATTTTAATCCATAACTTCAGTGGATTCAGGTACTTACCTTGCATACCTTTGAAAAAGTTACGCTCTACTTCACTATATGACATAGATGTCTCAATCGCGAACTCAGTAATGAATCCTCCAAGGATACTTGTTCATTCCAATAATCCACAGATATTGTGATCTCATTATCCATTTTTTTCAGCTTCTCAATTAGATCTGGGGTCCACAAAGTATATCTATTATTAAAATACCTCATTTGCGTATCTAGCCTTCATATCCACTCGTGCAACTCATTAGAAAATGATGAAAATAAAACCTCATACTGATCTGTATAGATATTATTTTGTAACTAGTGTTTAGCAGAGATACGCCAATTTATACTTTATTGCGTAGAAAACTCATGTTCCTTTAAATCTATCCAATCTTCGATCTCTTTCTTAGACAAATGCCACATCCATCTATCCCTTAGCCTGATCCTAGTCCCAGAAACAAAATTGTTTGTTGGTTTATGGGGCCCTGATTGAGGTTCAGATAGTCTGCGCAGTCCAACAAAACCCTTTATTACCTTCCCTTTTGGCAACGATCTATTTGTGCAGACCAAAGTCACACCCAAGGTAATATGGGGGGATGCTAGAACCAGGTTTCTGCATCTAGAGGGATAGAGGATAGTGGTGTTTAGGGAGTTTTCCTTCTTCACAGATCAGATTTATTAGCATTGTTCAACATAACTATTGAACTTACTCAAATATTGCGTGATCTTACTTAGTTAAGCACAAAACACAGTAAATAACCATAAAATGGTCTCCGTTATTCAGATACAGAATTAAACCCTAACTTAGCACAGTCATTCATAAGTATTAAGAAAAATACAAACACATAAATATAACTCATAAATTCTCAATGATTCATTCATTAACATCCAAATCTATCTCATACAATCACTTTCTACCCTCTACACACAGCTGCAAGGGCTTGCGCACACAACTACAGTCTTTCTTGAGGTCTCCACACACATAGGTGTAGGATTCTTTTCCTATAACCCAAAACATAGACTCTAACTTATTCTGACATCCAAATTCATCGCAAACGATATATAATTCAAGTCCATCATCTCCTCCTCTGAGAATTCTATCTATACTCCTTATATAGCTCTACCTTTTACAATACTATGGCCCAAAACCATGGGCAAAGTCTAATGTTCATAAACAATCCCATCCCGTTACATAATTAAGGGGCTTTGACCCACCCCAAAGCCCCTAAGACAAAAAAGAGACTTCGCATTGCGCGATCTACTCCTCGATTTCTGGAGTCTTTACTTCGTGGGGGATCCAAGCTCCAACACCATTATTTTCATAAATAAATGTGCCAAATAATTGTTTGCCTCTTTAATGCCTTAGCCATAGCCTTTTCCAATTTCCTTAGCCATAATAAACCATGTGAACACCCACACTAGGATGTTTTTCCCAACATTCAGCTTCGAATACATGTCCAATCAATCGTGGTTATTATTTTAACTTTATTACATGCAATATTCACCAGGGATATTACAGTACCCTCCCCCTTGGGGGACACTTTCCTCAGTTTTCAGTCACCAATATACCTCAGCAACACCACTGACAAGCAAACATATTGTCATGGAGTTTTATAACATAGCTCGATGCAATTTTTACAATGATCACCCTACTAAAAATAAAACCAACATGACATCACAACATCATGACAACTATAATGACATGACACCATATCGCTTATTGGATATTTATAACATAACTAATGGAAGTATTTACATCCATATACATATGTACATATATCAAACATCATATTGAACATATATTGAAAAATCACCAAAACATATACCAAACATATACCAACATCACACCAAAACTGCTTTGCCTCAACTAGAAAACAAGGAAGGATACATGACCCAAATTTGATCCTCCATATCCCATGTAGCTTCATTGGGCCCAAAGTGCTTCCATTTTACTTTAACTTTCTCAATTGCTTGGTTTCGGAGCATGAGCATTGTTTTTTTCAAAATGCACTACAACTATGGCTAGAACTCTCCTTATGGCTCCACCTGCAATACAGACTATTCAATAACATGATCAACATATTTAACATATTTCTTAAGCAATGATATATGAAAAACATCATGGAATTTCACTATGGAAGGAAGTTCAAGTTGATAGGCCACTGGTATAATTCTCTTAATGATCCTGAATGGTCCAAAAAACCTTGGTGCCAACTTGGCACACGATCCAATTCGCAAGGAGCTCTTCTTGGGCTTGATATGCAAGTACACCTAATACCCAACCTGAAACTCCTTGAACAACCTGTTCATGTCTGCATAACTCTTCTGCCTATCCTACGCTACTTTCAAGTTATGCTTGATCACCTACATTTCTTGTTCCATTTCTTCCAACATATCTAGTCCAATCAGTACCCTGTTAACCGGATCACTCCAATTGATAGGAGTGTTGCAGCTCCACCCATACAATGCATCGAATGGACTCATCCTCAATGCCTCCTAATACCCGTTGTTATAGGATAACTCTACCAATGGAAGATATTATTCCCATTTGTGGTGTTGATGCATCACATACATCCTCAACATATCCTCCAATATCTTGTTGAACCTTTCAGTCTGTCCATCTGTCTATGGATAATAAGATGTGATGAAGGCCAACTCGATTCCCAAACCTACAAAAAAATCCATCCAAAACTTGGAAGTGAAATTTTCTTCCCTATCAGATACAATCTTCTTCGAAACACCATGTAATCTGACCATGTCTCTAATAAAAATCTGTGCTACATCACTAGTTATGTAGTCTTCACCAAAATGAAATGTAAAACATTTTTCAACCTATCCACCACAACCATAATGGAATCATGATACCTAATTGTCCTCAGAAAACCTATGATGAATTCCAAGGGAATGACCTCCCATTTCCACTTTGGAATCGCAATTGGCTATAGTAGTCCACCTAGATGCTTACACTCTTCCTTAACCATCTGAAAATCTAAACATATAACTACAAACTCGGCCACATCCCTCTTCATATTTGGCCAATAATAGAATATCTTCACTGTAGTCAATGTTTTTTGGTATCCTTGGTGACACGAATATGGTTTTGCATAAAACTCCCTCAAGATCACCTTCTTGATCTCACTGTTGTCTGATACATATATCATGTCTCTAAATCTAACCAATCCATCTATCTTGAAGTGGCATTCCAAATCTTATACACCTACACCTGTACCTGTACCACTACCTGTACTTATACCTGCACCTATACTGGCACTTGTACTACCACCTGTACTTTTACTTATACTACCACATATACTAATACCTGTACTAACACATGTACCTTTAAGAACACATGTACTTGTAAAAACACATGTACCTGCACCTGTGCCAACACTTGTATCAATACTCTGTTGTAACATGTGCACAATCTCCATATACCTATGATCTGCCTAACCATCCTGCAAGATCATATCCTATAAGTCTGTCCCATAAGAGCTCATAGTTGTTATGTGATTTACCTGTACCTTCCTGGTAAGAGCATCTACAACCCTGTTCTCCTTTCCCTTGATGTACCCGATCTCAATTTCAAACTCACTGATTGTTTCCAACCATCTAGCCAGCCTAACGTTCATATTTGAATGGTAAAACAAGTACCTCAACTCAATGTGATCACTCATAAGTAAAACCCTCTTACCAAGAAGATATTTCCTCCACATCTTCAGTGCATGTATGATCACTTCCAACTCAAGATCATGTGTCAAGTAGTTTTTCTTGTGCTCATTCAACTTTCGTGACTCATAGCATACCACTTTTCCATCTTGCATAAGGACTCGACCAAGCCCTCTCTTGCAAGCATTTTTGCACACTAAAAACTCCTTTTTTGGGTCTGCAATATTTAGCATTGGAGCATGTGTCAAAATTTCTTAAGCTACTCAAAACTGGCCTCATACTCCCTTGTCCAATCAAACTTCTTACCTTTCTTCTGTAATAATGTAATAGGATAAGCATTATGTGAGAAGTTCTTTATAAACCTCCTATAATAACCCTCCAATCCCATGAATGATATTACCTCATCTACACTCTTAGGAGCTGTTATGGCCTAAATCTACCTCAGGCTGAGGAAGGAAGAGTCTAGGGTAACATCAAACCACGCTTAACCTGGTAGCTAGCCCTACCAGATCGGGAGAGGGCTCTCTCCTGGTCAATCTCAGCAAAAAAAATGATCAGTGGGGCTTGAGATGACTTGAATAAAGGTTGATTTTAGGCTAGGTATATATGTAAGAGAGTTTGATTTTATTTCAAGGGTGTTTGTTTGATCAAAAGGAAACACATATTTGGGTCTGGGGAATGAGGCCTAGTTTTTGCAGAGATCTAAATGGGGCAAGAAAGGCAACTGTTTTGATGCTTCAATTTGAATGAAATGGATAGCTCAGACCGGTGAGGAGTTGAAGAGGGCAAGAGACTTTCAAGAATCCTCTTCAAACAGTCGAAAACATAGAAAATTAAACAAAGCTCAAGGTAGAGCGCTGCAAATTTAATGAATTCCACCTTTATCCTTGTTTGTTTAACTTAAGAAGAAATAAGAGGGAAGATTATATACATAAAGCACCAGTAAAATTACAATCACACTGAGAAACACATCATCAAAATAAAGAGCCACATGAATCCGAAGGAGTGCTGCAAACCCTAGTCTATTCCTTTTCCAAAATGCAGAGATGAAATGTACAATGAAGCTCAAAGCAATCCCAAGTGTCCAACCCTGAAAATGACTGAAAAAATACAAGATATAGACAAGCATAACTCATCCCCATGCCTCTAGGGCTCAAGCTCACTAGTTTAGGAGTTGTTTCAACAAGATCTAAACTAAGAACTGGAAAATAGGCAGTGGAACAGCTTGCCTCTATAAGATAGGAAACTGATTCATTCAGTTGCAATTCACCTTTTGATGAATGAATCTACTTCCATGAGTAAAAATTTGCCAAAATTACATCAAGACCCATGAAATTACATCAAATTACATCAATATTTTTACATGTGGAAGTAATAAAGTCAAAATGGCCAAAACTAGGCGAAAAACAGAGTTACTGAGTGAAAAATGAACCAAAATCTCCAATGCGTCGCGCCTAAAATCTCTATGCGTCGCACCAGTTTGGAGCCGATTTTGAAGGCCTTATCGGTGTCCAAATTGGGTGGAGAATAGCTCGTTGGAAATATCTGCCTGTCTAATTTCCAACACAAGTGTAATTTCGAAATTTGGTTTCCATTTTCCCCTCCAAAAATGAATTTTTCCAACACTGCTTCCTGTGTGTCCAAAAAGGGGCAGAAAGGTCATTTTTAGGGTGTTTTTGACCCTTCTGGAAACCAAAAACTTGTCAAAATCTCTAGGAAATGGGTAGGCATGCATAAATTTCGTGAAAAATCAAAAAATACAAAGTTTTACCCAAGAGGAGCTCCCAATCATAAGCGCGTGCCAAGTGGCGCGACGCGTCGGGTTGAAAAATCTATGTATAGGCCAAAAAAATCAAAATTTACAAAATGTGTCCCAAATTTCTTGAAATTTGGACTAAGTGTCCTCCATCATGCACTATGCTGGGTGAAGGAATATTTGGCCAAAATTTGAAGTCTATCTTGCCTTTTCCAACGCTTTAATGCCTTCTTTAACTTTGCCTTTAGGATCTTGATTCGTGCCTTGCAGACATGATTTCTTACCCAATAATGATTCTTCATGTGCCTCAACATGTTATTTTCCTTGGTGGCCTTCTCCAAAAACTTCTACAAATGAATATTGACACTTTCGAGCCAAGTTTCTCTATTAGCTTCAATCTCTCGCTCAATGGATGTCATCTCGGTTTGGCTCCTTTGGGCAGCTTGCCCGTTCTCACGTATATTTTGCAACTCCATGATAGTTTTCTAATCTTCCAACTATTTGTTTTTCTGCTCAAGGTATTTGATAATCCATTGGGCTCTTTGCAACTTGACGGACAAAGTGTCTATTTCCGCCTTCTGCTCCTAAACAATCTCTCTCAACTTTGAGCTTGGTGAGCCCAAATCCTCATCAATGAGTATGAAATCTGTATCCTGGCCTCCTGAAGGCCCCTCATCCTACATGGGCCTCTTGCCCTTGTCCTGTACCTTTAACTGTGCTGCTGATGATGGAAGCGAGACCCCTTCCACCCTTGGTGGAGATAATACTCGCCTGGCTGCTGCAAATAACCCTCTAGTGCCTCTCTGATAAGTGAAAAACACTGTCATACTAGTGGTCTGTGTCTCATGACCTTCATGCTGATATGAAAGTCCACCTGCCTCATGAAAAACCTTCGATGGAACCTGAGGAGCTGTGAAGAAATCATTAGAAATGAAATCCTCCCATGAAATACCCTACAAGCCGAGCTGATGCACAACCAAAATCTTGATAATTGCAAAGTGATAGATACCGCTGTACTTCTGCTCAGGAGTTTTCCTTTGCACGAGAGTGGTCATCTTCTCAATATTCTGGCACATGAAATAAGGGAGGTTCATCATCCTCACCCTGGTAAAATGCATCAGCAACCTGATATGATAGGCATAGAGACGTGAAAAATGGCCCTCACAACTAAAATATTTGATAATAATTTTCATCAGAGGAGCATAGGAATCCTTTAGAAACTGGAAGGGAAAAACTCTGCTGAGTTGTCTTACAAAACTAGGCCTGATATATGGCTCATAGTGGACCCTGTCAACCTACTGTCTTTTGTTCCATTGTTCTCCAACATTTGGTATTCTGGTTGCTTGAGAGATAGTTTCAGGTGTTAAAGTGAATGTCACACCGTCAAGGGTGACTTGACCATCATGTAAATGCAACACAAAAAATCGAGCCAGCTCTTGATGGTGATGGACCCTAGCAACCATTTCACAAAATTGATAACAAGACTGTTGTTGAAAACATGCCATAGCAAGAGGACAAGCCTGCAATTCAGCCAATGAAGTGGGCTCCTCCCTCACATGTCTGCCACTCTTATGAGTTCTTCTAGGTGCATGTAATTCAGTTGTGGAATCACTGTCTCGGTCATAAGATGTATCTGTATCTGTCTCCATGATGTCCAAGGTCTATATTGTCTTGGATGAAAATGAGAAGTTTGGTGTCTTTGATTTTGTTGCCAAATATGTGATAACAAGTGAGGGACTATGGAGGGATAGGGTAGTAGAAATGATGGACTATTGCCAAGTGAAATTTGTCAATTGAAGATTTTTGGGGTAGTCACTTGGTTTCTTGGGATAGCCTTGGGGTTTGGGGAAATTTACAATTGGGATGTGGGGTAATGGGAATGGGATAGGAAATGAGTGCTTTAGGGATATAAGGGAATAGGGAAATGGGCTGCTTGTGACAAGATAGACAGTGAGGAGGGACTAACACGGTGGGGGAAATGGGAATGATTGACACAAAACCAATTTCAAAACCCTAAAGGAGCATTCTTCAAACAAGATAATAGGGTTTGATTTTTTGTATTTAAATCCTCATAAATATCACCAAATACATGTTCATGGGAAATGGAGTGGTTTCATGACTTACTTGGACAAAGAGAAACCAAGCCGATTTGAAGATTTGGAAGAAATGGCAATGAATTTTTTTACAGCCCAACGTGTCACGCAACAAACCCAGTGTGTCACGCAGGAGAAAATTTACACAATGGGAGCCAACCCAATGCGTCGCGACACCCACCCAATGTGTCGCATAGGGAAATTTCAACACAGTCCACCTTCAAATGCTTGTTTCGCTCCTCACAACTTCTCCTTTGCTCACTACTATCTTTTTGGCATACAAATGAAGTCTTGAAACATGAAAATATCTTATATGCCAAGGATTTTGATTCTTCTTTTCAAAAAACCCACTTTACAATGTTTGAAATTTTTGACACTTTTCAAAAACTCTGTTTTTCTTCATTTTGGATTTTTGGACTGAATGATGTACTTTCTTGTCTGTCTTGTAGGGAATGGGATGACTGGAGCTTTCACAAAGGCGACCAGGGTTGCCAGTGAAAGTATTATTACAACTGAGAAAACTTTAAAATCACATTACATTTATTTATATAAAGATGAAATAGAGTATTTTTCTTCAAAACAGAGTTTTGAAGAAAAATCATTATTAAGCATATGATGATGAAACTTTTAGCACTAAAACCTTATTTTAGACTTCTTCATGTGCCTGCTGACCATTATTAGGCATTCTGAAGACCTGATTAATGAAACCCTAGACCTAATGAGACTAAAACCCTAAAAATGACTCTTTGCAAACTATGAGACCAAAAATGACTGCAAATGATTTTAATGAACAGAAATAGAACAGTAGGTAAAAGACATGAGGGACATGAGCGACAAGCCACTATCGTCAGATGATCCATGCTCCTAATAGAATGCAGCTGACTGAATGAGACACCTAATATGCAATGCAACAAGAGAAATTTGATCTCTGATGGAGGAATGAAGATATCGACACTAACAGGAGCTACCCACTGCATGATGGCCCTTATCCTTTATGGATCTACTAAAATGCCTTCCTTAGAGACAACATGTCCAAAATAGTGTACCTCAATATGGAAGAAACTTCATTTTATAAGCTTAGCATACAATTGATTCTCTCCCAACAACCTTAAAACTTCTACCAAATTCTCAACATGCTCTTCCTCATTTTTAGAATATACCAATATTTCATCAATAAACACAATCACAAACTTGTCCAAATAAGGACGCAACACATTTTTCACCAAACACATAAATGTAGCCTGGGCATTATTCAAACCAAATGGAGCTACCAAAAACTCATAATGCTCGTACCTGGTTTTGAATGTGGTCTTGTAGATGTCATGCTCTTTGATGCATACCTGATGATGGCCTCATATCAAGTCAATATTAGAGAACATTGTTGCTCCCTTCAGCTGATTATACAAATCATCAATCCTCAGTAGTGGGTACATATTCCTTATGGTCACTTTGTTCAACTTCCTGCAACCAATGCACAATCTAAGAGTGGCATATTTCTTCTTCGCGAACAACATCGATGCACCCCATGGTGATACACTTCACTTAATGTACCCTTTGTCCAACATTTCCTTCAACTACAATTTTAACTCTACCAACTCTAGTGTACTCATCATGTAAGGTGCTTTTGATGTTAGATTTTCCCTTGGCACCAACTCTATAGAAAATTCCACTTCCCTATGAAGTGGAAACTCTGAAATATCTGATGGATACTGTTAGCCATCTATAATTCTGCTATACCTAATGATGGCTAGATTAGTCCCTAGATTTCCAAAAAACAAGCTTTTTTTAAAAACTTGTGAGTTTTTGAATCTCACTATGTTCATTATCCAAAAAGATCCATTCCATTGGTAAACTTCACTTAAAATCCTCAAAGAAGCCCTGTTGATTCAAAAAGACTGTTTCAAGCCTCTATTTCCACCATTTCCCCTTTTTCCCCTCTATGACCTTCATTTACCCTTCATTCCCAATCAAATCCCCTTTAAACCTCATGAAATCCCTTTATTCTGGTTTTAAACCCCTTTTTTTTTATCATATCCGAACCTCCAAAAATCCTTCAAAATTCTTCATTTTTACTCCAAATCCTTCATTTTTAAATATCAGGCCTTAAGCCCCTTTTGCTTAAGCCCGAGCCCCTTTTCTGCCATGAGACCGGGCCCCGTGACTGAGTGCTAAGCCCATCGGTGATCGCACGTCACTCTTTCCAAGGTCTCGCTTCCAAGTTTTCTATTTCGTCAATGGCCGATCCTCTGATAAGACCTGGACCGTCCATTCCCTAAGATCTGACGGCCATCGCACTCCATGCTCCGCTCTCTATTGGCCATCACATCGCTCCATTGCATCGGGCTTTGCCCTTTCCCTTCCACCTTCCCTTCTCCGCCAATGATCATCCCCCACCGATGGAATCCTAGCCGTTGATCTCTCCCAGATCCAACGGTCCTCGCTCTATCACACTTCACCTTCCCCATTGGCATCGCACTTCGTCGATGCCCATTTCCACTTCCAAAACCTTTTACCCCCACCAAGGCGCTTTCCCAATCCCTTCTCCACCATTGATCTCGTCCCAGATCCAACGACCCATATTACTCCCGCATTTTCAAACCTGCCCTTTCCATTCTCCTTCATCGCCGGATCCCGACCATTGATCCTCACGATCCAACGGCTCCCATTGATCCCCTCTTTTCAACTCCGCCCAATAGCTTTTCTCTACCCAACAAAACTGATGACAACATCTGCCAGGTCCCACCTTTCTTCCTCCCGCACATATTTTCTCCCTTCACATTTGATCTCCACCGTCCGATCAACCCAGATCTATGGCGCAGGTTCACTGGGGGGGCACCCAACCAAGGTGGCCCATACTCCCCAGTTCCCCCGCACCCTCGATCTCCACTGTTGATTTTTTCCTGATCCAATGGCTAGCATTTTCCCATTTAGTGCGGAGGAACCTAGCCTCAAAATCCCTCTATACCCCCCAGTCCCCCCACATTTAATCTCCACAGTTGATCTAGCTCCCTCAGATCCAACAGTCTGAGCTGTATCGCATTATCGCTTTT